>JAXIVD010003550.1:0-44937 GCA_036785275.1 Cancer borealis
ATACATAAAACACATTAAACCTGAACTTAACAATCAACAATCATCAGCACAACTACACATTTTCGTTTCGTTTCGGAGCTTTGGTCTTTGAAACCAAAACCATTCTCATTCACACCCCACTACTGTACTGTGTCGGCTACATAAGGATTGGAACAACACTGGGCTTTGGTTGTTTATTGTTGCAACGTTGGTTGATATACAGGTAGCTTGTACAATGGAGAGAGAGAGAGAGAGAGAGAGAGAGAGAGAGAGAGAGAGAGAGAGAGAGAGAGAGAGAGAGAGAGAGAGAGAGAGATGGTGAGTGGTGTGTGAGGGGAGCCACGAGTTTTGGCTCCCCGACGTGAGCTCTGGTGTTAGCCAGTGGTAGACTCGTGGTGGACTGACTGACTGACTATAGTGTGTGTGTGTGTGTGTGTGTGTGTGTGTGGCTGTTTATATTGGCCTGGCTGTCACGTGGATGAGGTCACAGGTGAGGTGAGGTCAACGAGTTAATCTGGACCTCAACCGTGGTCTCTAGGGAAGTAATTATAGGTTCAGCCTCTGGGTGTGTGAGCATGTAGGAATGTGTGTGTCGCTGCTACACTACCTATAGTTAGTCCTCAACCAGCCACCAACAGCACCACACAAATGTTCGTCATAACCCCACACCCTCAGTTTCTTATAGTTATCCTGGTCAAGTTCTAATAGGTTACATTTTGTTCAAGCTGTCTGTTTTTTTTTTTATACTTCCTATGTTTTTAATGTTTTTTTTTTGTAATATTTTTGTTCAGTTATCCGTCTGTTTCCAATAGTTCACGGCTCATTCATGGCATGGCTTTGTATTTTTAATATTTTTAGTATCATTGTTTGTTTGCTTCTTATGCCTATGATTTTGCATATTTTAGTAATAATCTTTTATATATATATTTTTTTTTAGCCTCATGATGCCTTGTGTATAAGGCGAAACGTTGCAATAAATGAAAAGAAGATACTTGGTGTATCCCTGTTCACCATTACTATATTTTTGGAAATCGTTCTAATATATATATATATATATATATATATATATAATATATATATATATATATATATATATATATATATATATATGTGTGTGTGTGTGTGTGTGTGTGTGTGTGTGTGTGTGTGTGTGTGTGTATGTATATATATATATATATATATATATATATATATATATATATATATATATATATATATATATATATATATATACATTATATAATGTACAGAGAGAGAGAGAGAGAGAGAGAGAGAGAGAGAGAGAGAGAGAGAGAGAGAGAGAGAGAGAGAGAGAGAGAGAGAGAGAGAGAGAGAGAGTGTTCCACCGAGAAGCAATCCCCCCGCCTGCACACACACATACAGTGGTTCGTCGCTACACAAATTCACATATACATACACGCACTAACACACACACGCAAGCACATTAAAAAAACACACGTGCATACACACACACACACACACACCAATATCTGTGCAGCCTCCACGGTCTAACCCGCCTCCCTGCCCTGGCCTGGCGACACAGCACGCTCGGCCATCGTAGCTGCAACACCCGCCGCACACACACGCACTCAACCAGCCCGCAAGGTAGGAGGTTCATCCACGCGTCTGTTCATCCATAACATTCACGCAGATGTGGAAGTACATACTCTGCAGTGCATAACCCAGTGTCATCTTCGGTTTGGTTCCCTAAGTGGTACCCAACGCAAATCGTCTTCGTCCAATCTTAATCAATTCGAGTCTAAGGCAGATACTACCGTTTCATCTAAATCACATGTGTACGGAGTCATTATGGCAGTATAACCAATCAGCCAGGTGTGTTCGTGAACGCAATACCCATAGAAATGCAGTATTTATGTCACTTATATATATGTCAAGAAAGTTTCGAGCAGCCATCGTATAACTTCCATGGTTTTCAAGTATAGAGTAAGATGTTTGAATGAAAGTAACGCATTATTTCAATTGTTTACCCTTATTCTATCAGTAAGACTGGATTTTCAATAATTTATCATTTGTTGTCAATATTATCTGGAGAAACAGCTTAGATCTCCCGGTCCCGTATTTAGCGTGCCCCAGGTTTTGAGATAAATAAAGAACGCCTATCACAGTATATTTTGAGTGTTGTCTACTCGTATGCACTTGATCCCACCACGAGATTGGTGCGTCATAGGAAATAATAAATCAAATCAAATCAAAGAAAAAATAGCAATAATATCAATTAAATATAAAGTTCTTCCTCCCTTTGATCTATTATGATTGTGTTATCCCTCTGCCCAAAGACAATACTGTCAAGAAATAATGTGCGAGACATTGATAATGATATTTAAACTGAATGTGAATCATGACGTATCAAGTCTTTCCCACGGCTCAATCTTGGTAACTAAACAGGAAGGTCAGACGGGAACCGTTACTCTACTTAATGGAGAGAGACTGAAGGTTGAGGAGCAGCTTAAAGCATAAATTGCAGCGTGTTAGTAAGTAAACCAGACGTCATATAGTGGCTCACTGTCCATGGGCCTCGCTGCCTCGGCATCAATGCTGCCTCCCCTCAGTGGGTCACGTGGGACACTCGGCCTGATAAGGTGGAGGGCAGAGAAGTGGAACAGCTGGCCCGAGGATGGGAAGAAAGAGGTGCAACTTGTTGACAGGACGATGTGAAAATTACGCAAGTGAATTGTAAACACTGAAGATAAGGATCATTGCCTCATCCGTGACTACATGAAATTATGTTTTGGGATCACATCCGCGACAGGTCAGAGATCAGATCAAGTTAAGGTGTACGTTTGAGGATAAATATGTTTGGTCGTCAGCTTGGTGCAGTTTACTTCACACATGTGTTGGCTCGCTTGATTGTCCTTAGTCGGTCATTGATGCGAACATGAGTGGATGCTACTAGTTGTTTGATAAGCGAGTGGCGTCAGGCGGCGGGGTCAGGTGTCCTTGGTACTGATATAGCCAGTACTGCGTCCCAGGCAAAATAACATGGTTCATCACCCACCTCTCCACGACACATGCACATGGTAAGAGTTGTGTTCTGTGTGTCATTACAGTGGAGGCGAGTGGCTGTGCATGATGGCTCCGGTATGGCGAATCTGTTGTCTGCTGATGGCGGCGGCGGGAACGGGAGTGACATATCCCACCGCAGGCACCACTTACAACACCTCGGACTACCTGCAGCAGCGACGCACCATACTGGCCCAGGAACAGACTGAAATCCTGGGTGAGTCACGATTAAACGTCTTATTATCAAGGAACACACACTCTCTCTCTCTCTCTCTCTCTCTCTCTCTCTCTCTCTCTCTCTCTCTCTCTCTCTCTCTCTCTCTCTCTCTCTCTCTCTCTCTCTCTCTCTCTCTCTCTCGTTGTTGCTGATAAAATTATATTGGGGACTTGGTAACACTCGTCTGTCTTTATTAGTTCCTATTAATGGTATTACTCGTCTTCTGTATTGATAATTTGGACTCCAGGATAAATTGTGACACTGGCAAATTTGTAGACAACACCAATATAGGTCTGCTAATTATACTCAACCATGATGTTGATTAGGTCTTGCAGTAATGGATTCAATGTCTACAGAAGGAGATTTGTGTACACCGACTGGTCTTTCATAGTTTCCTTTTGATCTTGTAATAGTGTAATTCCGCTCAATTAATCACCAGCCCCACACACCAAGATCCCATTGTTGGTGACGGAGGCATACCACGAGGCCCACACCACATGGAGTCCTGTTATCAGTCACACCGGTGGTCTAGGTCTCGTGTGACCACCTCACCTCTACTGGCCTGATACCTCAAGGCTAAAGATTAAAACCTATATATAGGTATACAGACACACCAATACGAAGGGCGTGCCCAGACATGAGAAGGATTCAAATGACTTACTATAGTCACTCCACCGTACGGCGAAAATCGGGTCCCCAATAATCATATCAATAATAACAATTTTGATAACGATAATGGTGATAGTGATTGTGCTAGTAATAATAATAATAATAATGGTAATAGTAATGATCATAATAATAATAATAATAATAATAATAACAATAATAACAATAACAAAAACGAGTCCTTCAAGTCTCGCCAAGAAACTCGCAACCTATAGACCTGAGTTGAGCACTGTACCAGAGCCATCCGGCCATCGAAGGAAGGATAAATATCTCATCCTTTTGGTTAGTGAATAGCACAAGTTAGGAAAATAAGGAGAAACCAGAGGTACCTTAGTCATGAAGACAATTACAAGAGACTACAGTTTGAGGTTCTACAGGGCAAGACCAGGTGCTGACGGCGGCGGAGGAGGAGGTTAACAAGATACTGATGGCAGCCAAAGACGCTGAAATGAACGACGCCTTTGAGACCCTCAACTTCCTGCCGTCCAAGAACTTCATGTCCATTGTGCACCAGATGGAAGAGTCAGAGGTATTCAAGATAATCAAGCACATACCCAAAGGTAGGTGTGTGTGCTTGTGCGTGTGCTTGTGCGTGTACGTGCGCGCGGCCGTGAGAGAGAGAGAGAGAGAGAGAGAGAGAGAGAGAGAGAGAGAGAGAGAGAGAGAGAGAGAGAGAGAGAGAGAGAGAGAGAGAGAGAGAGAGAGAGAGAGAGAAGAAAGGAAAATTATCACTTTACATTTATACTGCACTACAGAACAAAAATCAAAGTTGTATGATTAAACACTTTAATTACTTTCATTGTACGTAAGTTTTTCATTGTTTTCTTCCCTCTTGTGGCTTCAGGTGCGGCGCTGCACGTGCATGACACAGCCCTGGCGTCGGCTGCGTGGGTGGTGCAGGAGCTTACCTATTGGCCAAACCTCTATATGTGTTACGATACGTCTGATCAACTCTTCTTCAGGTATAATAAACACTTGCCAAAGAAAGTCAGGTCGTCTGTCAATCAACTAGTCAGTTGGTCAGATAGATTGATTAGTCTGTCATTCATTAAATCAGTCAATTAGCCACTTAAGAAAAAAAGTTACCAGTTTAGATAGAGAGTAGTCCTTCCTCAGGTCGTCACTTTATTTTTTGCTTACATTCAATAAAAACGTTAAGCCCGGTATTATGCATCGAGTACAAAATATATTTTTCAGCAGATGTAGTAATTAATACTTCAGTGTATCCAAAAAAGTGAAAGATCAGGAGGAGTTTTCATGTGTAAGGAATGAAGTAATGAGTGTACATCTGACAGGTTCTTCGAAGTGCCCGACTCATCATGTGCGTGGGAGTCGGTGAGCGCCGTGCGGTCTAATTACGTGGATCCGAGCAAGTTTGACGATATGCTATTTAGCAGACTCTCTCTCCTCACTGAAAACCCTGATGGTAAGTCTTTTCTGTATTTATTAAGAAAATAAAAAACCTTACACGATCCATTTGTGGAGGAGTATATAAATACGTGAGCGTCCCTTCAGGTGTGGTGGTCAACATGCTTACATATACAGCATCCATATGCAAATCAGAGTTCAGGTCCTGTGTGGTGTAAGCAAAATGCTGATGTCATAAGCGTTTGTTTTTCCTTTACGAGAAGTAGCTGATACATTTATTTGTTACGGAACAGGGAGACAGTGTGACGTCACGTCTGGTACCAAACAAACATTGATTTCGCTTATATAATATCATTGTCATAAGTTTATGTTATGGTAATACTTATATACGTGGCATCTTGTTAATTTTCTTGTAATGTGAATAGTTCATACTATTAGCGAGTAGGAATGCTTTCTTCACTATAACTACTAATCACAATTTTGTGCAGCCACAAACAAAGGGTACATAAGCAGGATATATAGTTTGGTTTGCAATCAGAATGACGTCATCACTTCGACTCATTATATAAACACCTGCGATTTTTGAACATGTGCGTTCAAACTATAGCTGTACGATCTGAGCTAACAAACACATAGCCACTTTTAGCATCGAGAGTAATCACGTCATCCAAACAAGTGTCAGCATGTTCAGTCAAGTGCACGCACACTCAGGCACTACGACAGGCTGGGTGGTGTGGTGAGGCAAGTGGATGGAGACACTGAATGTTGACTCACCAAACAAAATGTTATCTGGTATTAGTAATGTAATATATTCTATGACGATAAATACAACGGGAAGAACATGAATGCTCTGATACGTTTAAGAGATTTATACCGGCAAATTTTTTACCAGACCATTAGCTTAACACAATTTGTAATATTTGTATGTAATACATATTCTGCATACAAGAAGCTAATATACTGTACTTCAACCCAACAAGCGTCTGTCTGTCTTGCAAGATAATTTCTGTCGATGTATCAATAAAATGCCATCCACAAAATGTTTTTAGCACGTAATCGCACTTTTCCAGATAGGTATCCGGATATCAACACGGTGTGGTCCATCTTCCAAGGTTACTTCATGGCGATAACTGACCTTGTCATGTACCGCCCAGCCTGGGAAGCCTACCTTTACCATGCACTTACCGAATTCGTTGACGACAACGTCCTCTACGTGGAGTTCCGCGGAACCTTACCCTTGGTAAATCCATCAATGTGTTCGCCTCACGCTTCTTGTAGTACCTACTAGTACATTCACTTGTAAATACTTTTTGGTGAGACTTCTTCGCCTACCCACAAGTCATATCCATTCGTTATATACATAATTTGATGTCCTTTTTTCACACGTTCCTTAGCGTACACATTCCCTTTAGTTTCCTTGTAATGAAGCCTCAACTATCCTTTTTTTCTTCAAATTTGTTATATACTCCCTTTGAAATTACACTCGGATACAGCAGTCATGTTTCCCACTTGCTGCTTTCCTATACATTGATTTCTGAATTAAGGAATTGATTTGCTCATCTACCCTATCCTTATCAGTCTTTTGAACGAAGTAACGTTTTTCCTTGTACCTGGCGTATGAACGGCTTTAAGGAACAACATACTTTAATGAAGTTGTCTCGTTTCTCATCTGTATATCTTTAGTTATCATTCTTACTGTTTTTACTTGTCACTCGCCGGCAGCATCCCCTTACTTCAAGATAACAGTAATACAGCACAGCATTTTTCCAACCTATCGTATACCCTTCTGTCCTTCGCCAAGGTAAAGAGAGTAAGACTTATCTTTCTTATCTTTCGTCTTCAAATAAACAGGTGAATGAACTAGTCTAACTAGGCAGTAGTAGAGCGGCTAGCGGTAGCGGTAGACCGCCACATGTTCCTGATGGAGTGCGTTTGCTCGTATGTTTCAGTTGTACGAGTTGGACGGAAAGCGGCTCACTGAGGTGGAGTCGTTGGCTGTCTACAACGACACTGCGCAACGCTTCCTGCAGGACAACCCAGACCGCTACTTTGGATCACGTTTCATCTACGCTCCGCCAAGAGGGTTTGTCTTCTTCGCTCTCCCCACCATATTCTTTACCTGCAACACACAACGCTGTTTTATTCATCCATCGTAACAAAGCAATGACGCTGCTTGGTATTGATTTTTTGTCTTTCCTTTATTTTTTAAATTTACTAGAGTCGTAAAAGTTGAGTTGAGCGTTAATATTTTTTCCTTTTTGTCGTACCTTCCAGCGTTGACAATACTACCATGAACGAGTACGTCTCTCTGATGAAGCAGTTAAAGACAAAGTTCCCTGATTTCGTGGCAGGATTTGACCTGGTAGGACAAGAAGACAAGGGTGAGCCTCTCATCAGCTTTGTGGACTCTTTGCTCCAGCTCTCAGAAGCGGACATCAAAATGTTTTACCACGCAGGAGAGACATGTAAGCCTGGATATTTGCAGCTTCAATTTTCCTATTTTAATAATTTTCTTTTTTTGTTTCCGTGCCTTTTTGTCTCTGAGAATTTTAAGCGAAGATTATGAATTTTAATTATGGTTGATTTGAATAAGGAGATAGCAGCTTCTTGTATGTATATTCATGTTTGGAAGGTGAATGAGTGAGTTAATGTGAATAAAGTAAGCACTTGTTTGGAAGGTAAAAGCGGAAATCTTTTCTACTATTTATGCAAGGATGACGGACCGCGGCAATACAGCATAAATTAGAAGTGGAAAATTAAAAAAGAAACATTAGATAAATTAAGTAAAAGTGAGATGGAAATTCATGGTTCAGGCGGTGCTTATATACATGTGTTAAGTTAGGTTAGTAAATCCTGTGTTCATTATCGTTTCTCCCCAGCGTGGATGGGGATGGCATCGGACGAGAACCTCATTGATGCACTGCTGCTAAACGCGTCAAGGATCGGACACGGTTACGCCCTCGCCAAGCATCCAGAGGCGAAGGCGATGGCTAAGGAGAAAGGAGTGCCAATGGAAATATGTCCCATCTCGAATCAGGTAAGCCACAGACGGGATTGACAAGTTTTCTCGTCGCTAAGCAGCTAATGTTGATATAGCTGTTTCTCCCATTTTTAGCTATGACGGATGTCACTAATACTCTTTGCATGGTGTTTTGTCTCCAGCAAATTTCATAAGTTGTTAGATATTGCCTCTTCGAATGTTAAATTTGGTTGCTTTTTTTAATTCTTTCTTTTACTTTTACTGTTCGGTTAGTGAAAAAATGTGGTGTTACTGTTTTATTTATAGTATTTGTTTCCAGTGTATATTTAGTAATGCTAGATATTTCCTGCTTGTCAAGTTTGATGTCCATTTTTTAGTTTCTGTATGACTCGTGGTGCTACAGTTCCAACGTAACGTTGGAATTGAACGTATTTTAAACCACCTATTTATCTTGTTATGTAACATAATTCCACAAAATTTACTTTAAGATTCCTTCATATGCTCCTTTATGTGACTTCTTCCATCAGAACAAGGAAAATGAGATTAGTACCAATAACAAACGTCATTATAAACATCAGCAACGCAACTTGAATAATTTCTACGAATTGATTTCTAAGCTAAAATAATTTATATCTTCCAGGTGCTTATGTTGGTAGAGGACCTAAGGAATCATCCCGCGGCAGGCCTGGTGGCGGAGGGTTTCCCCATCGTGGTGTCCTCAGACGACCCGGGTGCGTGGGGAGCCACAGCCCTTTCTTACGACGTGTACGAGGCTTTCATGGCTCTCGGGGGTGCCAAAGCTGACCTGAGGTTCCTGAAGCAGCTCGCGATCAACTCCATAAAGTACATTATGTTACTACTACTGCTACTCTCTCTCATTCTATTCTCATTCTTTTATCTCTTCCTTTCTTGTATTTTTCCGTGATATATTACCTTTATCTCGCTGGTTCACACATAACTACAAATCCCTTGATCATGTTTCGATCACTGCAATAAATATCTAAAATTTCTCAACAGTTTGCTGCCAAAAGATTCGTACATAAGTACAATTTCTGAAACTTCCAAGATTATTCTTATTCACTGACGAATCGAAGGTCCGATTTACAATGATTTGCATGTTTTTTGATGATTCATTTACATACGTAGTTGGTCTGACTTCAATGTACTAAAATTTCGTTGTCTTTCTCCGTTTTCAGTTACAGCAGCTTGGACGAATACGCCAAGTTTGATCTGATGCTGAAGTGGGTAAAGAAATGGGACGAGTTCGTGGAGAGGGCGCCCACACTCCTCGCAGAAAACACCATCCACCATACTACCGAGATTGACCCAGAGACTTCCACTGGCTTCTCCAACTTCACCACTACCACTACAGAAAAATTAAGTGTTTAAAAATAAATTATATATATATCCAATACTTTTTGTACCAATAAACGTTTGTGAATTTAATCTTCAACGACATCATTTATTGCCTAGATAAGAGGGTAGCACCGAACTCAATTACAAGATGGTTCTGAGCAGTTAAAGATGAAAGCATTGCCGGTAGTAAAATATAATGGTTTAGCTAGAGGGATCAATCCGTGAAAATACTTTGTTTACTTGGATGGCCTTATTTACTTTAAGGGTGCCAACATCACTTTGCATCCTGTCACCCTAAGCCCCATGCTGATGGGGGAAAACCTTCATGAACATCTAGGGCAGTCAGAATGAGCAGGGGAGGAGAGAGAAGCAAGAGCGTGTAGTTTGAAGAAGAATTGTTGATATCATCCGACCTGATTACTCGAGTTATCTCTTGCAAGCATTCTATGAACGTTGATATCAGGATAGGGTTGCCATACGTCCGGATTTTCCCGGACATGTCCGGAATTCAGGTGTCAAAATCTGCGTCCGGGGGGACTTTTTAAAATCCCTCAAATGTCCGGAATTTCAGCTTCCATCAATAACTGTTAAAACACACACACACACACACACACACACACACACACACACACACACACACACACACACACACACACTTATTAAATTTCTGTTGGTTGAAATGATGGGAGAGGGAGGCTAGAGGTTCACTGGGTGGCAGCTGCTTTGGTCTGGTTTCGGTCAAGACTCTAACGTGTATGGGTCCGGTATAAAGTCGTTGCTCCCAGCCGTCCCAACGTCGCTTCACGTCGCGCGCCAGTCTTTAACCAGCTTTGACAGGAGTCAGTTTGGATTACTGTTCGCTTGTTTGTGGCCTTGTGACCTTGAGACTACAACTATTACTTGTCCCGAGAGACATCTTGCTTTGACTCCTTCAACTTTTTAAAGTCCAACAAGGAGCTACTAAAAAATATAAGATTTACAGAAAATGCATCGGCACACCAAGTAACACACGCAGTGGGTGAAGAAGAATTAGAAGACAGCAACTAAGTCAAGTGATGAAACGGAATTCAAGATAATCAGCCTTATGCAAAGGTAAATCAGTTGAGTTTCTTTGAATCAATTTACATGTTTCCAATATTATATCAGCTGTATCATATCATATCTGTATATCATTGTTAATTAGTTTTAAGATATTCATTGTTTTTAGCCGAGAGAGAGAATGTGTGCGGGTAAGGGAATTTTCCATTCCCCCCCTAGAATTCACATGCCAGTCAGAGGCCACACGTGCCGCTTCCAATCAGGAACGCTCTGTGAGTTTGACGTCATCACAGGTCAACTCAGGCCAATCATAGTAGCGCATTTTTGACCGCGCGACCCCTTGGCTCCACCCACTCTTACTCCCAGTCGCCCGCCAGCACCTGCTTCTCTCATCACTCCTCTCGCGGCCTCCATTCTGCCAAGTAGCTCATCATCTCTCAGCTCGCTACTACCATCAACAAGTCGTCATCTCTCTCAAGGCAGGCTAAGGTCATAGTCACTGTATATTTCTATATCTACATCAAGTGTGTTGTTCAATATATCATCTACATCAAGCCGTGTGTGTTTCAACAAGACCTCCAGTATCATCCACGCTACCTCTACTCTCCAAGCCACGTGGGTACCAGGCCGGTACCAAACACATCTAATCCGATACAATTGGTGGCTACGGCTGACAAACTTCTAATTCTAATACACAGCTGTAAGTGAAGTTGTCCGGAATTTTGATAATTCTTACATGGCAACCGTATATCAGGACAATACGGGAACTTTAGAATATTACCAAATTCAGAGGGATCTTTCAGTAACAACAGGTGCTTCACTGGGCAAGGACAAAATACGCTGAATGACCTGTCCGTACCAAGACATAGAATAAATCACGGTCAAATGATCGGTAGTCATTTGCAGTGGTGCCAATCTTGGGTTTTTAACCTAGATTGGGTGTTTTCAATGTGACCTGGGTTTCTGGGAGTTTCTTTAATAAAAGTCCATAAATCTAGGTTTTTATTATGTTCAAGTAATTTAGTATGCACTTTTGCTAGAAGAAGCGTTTGTAGTAATTTGAAATATACAATGAAGTCACACACAAACACACACACGTTCTTGTCCCTTACATGTCCTCAGCCTCAGTGCCTCACACGGTAATTACCTCCAAGCTATTCTTGTGATCGCATGCGACACAACACATCTTCACACATCTTCCCCTTGCTATTATTGGCCTCTACGTGTTATTACGATGTTTTAACATCAGTCAATCAGTTAATTTTCCATTTCTTTCCTATTTTTTGTCATGAGTAATACATCACCATATGCCAGGCAGACTAGTTTCCCATCTCGTCCCCATTCCCTTTCCTGATTTATAATTATAAAAAAAAAATTTGTAGATAATTATCTACAAAAAATTTGGATAATATATATAATGGGCTGAGAGAAGGATGTATAAGTCCCCTATTATTCAACTTAAGTTGAATAATAGGGGACTTATACATCCTTCTATTTCTCAGCCCACTATATATATTATCATCAAAATACCCTTGTGCAATTGTTCAATTATGTATAGGTCTTTAACTCTTTAGCTAATTCCTCTCAATAATTTATTTCATTACAAGAACATTTTTGAGTCTTCCTCTACCTTTCCTACACCGACTCTGCTGCGAGGAAGCTTAACGAAATAACTAAAACAGTTATGAGCTGAGATGGAAGCATGAGGGATGATTCCATTATGATTAATTAAAGGCATTTTCGATAAAGACAAACACAGTGTAATCCAGAAATAACAAATAACGTCTAGAGATGATAAAGCGGAGGTATATTTGTTGATCTGCATCGAAAACTTAAATTTGAACCTGTATCCTACTCCTCTTATTACTTTTTCTATTCATAAGCTATACTGGTAATTCTGGAGAATAAGTCCGTCATCCCGATTCCCCTCCAACCCTCCCTATCCCTTCCAACAAGCTTGGGGGAGCCTGGGAAATCGGGGGTTTTGGGGGGGATGAAAATTAAGCGAAATATGGGCGTTCAAAATGGAAAAATTTTCGGAAAAAAAAAAAAAAAATCGAAATTTCCTAACCTAACAATCTAGCAGGGATGGGCGCACCCCCCACTGCTAACCTAACCTAACCTGAATCTAACCTAACCTAACCAGGGACGCCCCCGCTAGGATATTAACCTAGCAGAAGGAGCTGCGCCCCCCCTGGAATCCCCGTAGGACACTAGCCTAACATAACAAAGGACCTCCAAAATTATACCGTTATGACTTACCGGTGTGGTGTGGTTATTGTTAAGGCGATGGAGGTGGGTAGAGTTTCGTGGCTTCGTTGATAAACACGTGAAACCTCTTCTTCATATCTGCATAGCTCATTTTGAACATTGCAGTCGCTAAATAACCCACAGAATGTCTTTTCCTCCTCCCAAACGCTGGCACTTTCCTTTTTAACTCCCTCCACTGTATCATTAACAGTTTTAGTAACCCTTCACCTTCAAGGTATAATCCACTGGACGCCATATCAACAAGTGACAATGAACCTGTATCGATACACCTGACTTGTCCCTAAAACAAAACAAAAGCGTAACTGAGCCTAGTGTGGAAGGCTGTGATTGGTAGCGGCACGAATAGCACTGACGGGCGGCACCACGATTGGTGAGTTGAATTCTATAGATATCATGAAATCCTTATATGTCATTACCCACAAATCACAGTCATAAACAAAAGAAAATCAGTTCAGTGTTTACTTTACAGAGGGAGGCAGCTCGCTGGACTTAGAAACTGTGGAGTGTCGCCACACTTTCGAATGCTATATACGGCCAAATTAGAAGTGAGCACCTCATTTGTTTAACGTTTCTGGAACCACTACCGAGTCTTCTAACTGATATTTGAGTTTCGTGTTTGTACGTGACACGGACCTATTCTCCAGTTTAACCATTATACTCTTACCTCTTTTAGGTGACGATGTATAGCTTACGATTACTTCTCTCCAGCACTCCTGTCCTTATGTAGTAAAGATAAATAAGCACAATAATAAAGTATCCGTCACTACGGTAAACGTGCCATCTTCGACTTCAAGCTTGAACAGGCTGGCCCTGCCGCCCTGGCCGCTGCTTCTGGTCATATTTCAATTTATGATGTTGAACTGAATTCCATTAATATTTTTTGCAAATGTTATTGAAACTTTTTTTTTTGTATAATGACTATATTTTTAATAAGTGTTGTCTAAAAAACAAAAACAAAAAAAACACGCTGGTAGCTAGGTATGCTATGCAATTTGGTATCACTTCTCATTTTATATTTTTTCTCTCAAGTAATTGAAACTTTGGCTGTTACGTAATTATTCTATTAACTATATCTATTTATTTACATTTTCACCATAATGGCGTTTGTTTACGTCTGCGCCTTGGGACTGCACCTCGTCCAACTCCCTACTTTTAGTCATAGAGAACATTTGATAGCTTCTCTAACCTAACATAACCTATATCAACCAAACCTTAACCTACATTGACAAATAACAGAACCTTGTTCAAACAAAACAAAACTTTATTTTTCGAAGAGAAGGTCTCACAGAAAACAATGAATATCTCACAAACTAAGAATTTGCAACGGAAATGTAATTAAAGAAAACCTTCTCAAAATGCATCAGGTATTGCCAAAATATGATCCTGAATTCTCTAGAGCATTCTGGTGAAGATGTAAAATAGGGAATCGGGAAAGGAGTGAAGATCAGTTTGGTTCCAAGACCAGAAGTATTTTGATACCCCTTCCTTGAGGGAAATGATATGTCCTTAACTTGTTCACAAAGTAATAGGTAGTCTTACTTGTAATCCTCTGATTTAATGTCTGGGCGATTCCCACGGTATAGAGATGAGAACAAGAGTTCACAAAGTCTGAATTCACTGATGACAATTACCAGTTGATTGAATCTATAATTTCATCCAAACCAAGAACATAAGAAATGGGGAGACTGCAAGAGGCCAGTTAAATGACCTACACGAGGCAGCTCCTTGTCCCCCACCCTTGGAATAATCCAATATTTAGCCATCCCACCTGTCATCTCTATCCATACTCTAATCCAACCGTCTTTTAAAGCTACCTATTGACTGCTAGTGCTTGCACAGAATCGTATACTCATATCAAGTGGGAACTAGTAAAGTAGGCACAGACCAGTAGGGCTCATACTGCAACTGTTGTTCTGGCGAGATTCGATTCTCATACATATTTGTATGGTTACACTTAGTTATTAATACATGTTTTCAATTTTTATAAGTTCTTATTAAATTTATAAGTTCTTATTAAACAAAATTGCCTGAACATTTTTAGAAGATATGAAGTTCAAGGAAATTACTCTATCTTTCTTGGAGATTGAGAGAAAAAAAGAAGTTGGTGATCAAGGGCTAACCTTGGTACTGTAGTCTGCTGTACTGCCACTGCTTAGTGCTGTGCTGCAGGCAGACGGTATGTGTTTACTTAAGGTATAATGCATGAATTATCTGGTGGTTTACTGTATATAATGATGAAAAATTGGATAATCATATAATGGCGCCTACATGCCTACATGAAAGACATGACACCTCAAAAGAAAAAAGAATTAATGGTGATGTGTGAATCAAAATGAATGTTACATACAGAAAAAAGTTATAATATATATGTGTATATATATATATATATATATATATATATATATATATATATATATATATATATATATATATATATATATATATATATATATACATACACATATATATTATAACTTTTTTCTGTATGTAACATTCATTTTGATTCACACATCACCATTAATTCTTTTTTCTTTTGAGGTGTCATGTCTTTCATGTAGGGATGTAGGCGCCATTATATGATTATCCAATTTTTCATCATTATATACAGTAAACCACCAGATAATTCATGCATTATACCTTAAGTAAACACATACCGTCTGCCTGCAGCACAGCACTAAGCAGTGGCAGTATATATATATATATATATATATATATATATATATATATATATATATATATATATATATATATATATATATATATATATATATATATATGTATTACACTAGTTGTTTAATGATTAATAGCTCACTGAAAGTGAAGGGGCTAGGTAGCTCTGTGGTATTGTTTCTTTCAACCAAAAACATTGCATGTTGAATCCTGACTCACAGCAGCTTCTTGGTGGTAGGAAAAACACTCTTCTGTTAATCCTGCTAAACGCAACATAATCCCGTTGTTTCGGCGCCTAATTTAATGAATCAAACAATTAATTGTCAACCCTGCAGAGCTATATGGTCTTAGCTGCCTAGCTTAGGGAGATTCTTTAATCTTGAAATCACTGAAAGTGAAGATGTATAATTTTGAATCTAAAGATGATTGAGGATGTAGATTGGAAATAAGGCAGTTTATTGTAGGTGGGAGTATCATTACAGGAAAATGTAGCTAGCCAGCAGTGCCTCAAAATGCCATCTATCTCAAAAGACAAGATGCCTATTGCCCGATTGCTCTCTGCGACAGTTTACTCCTTCCCCTACATTACATGCCTGCCACTTGCATACTCTTATTCCTGCCCATTTTTAAGAGAGGTTAAAATCACTCATACATAAAGAGGCTTTATAAAACTAGCATGTGAACTATATTATCGCCACAGCTACAAGTGTGGTACAGTAGTGAGAGTGAGGACCATCTCATGTAGTAACAAGTTCTTTCATTTAACTTTTTCTGAGAGAAGACAAGAGTATTGAAAAGGATTATCATAAAATATAGAGATTTGGTCTTCTAAATCTTTTCTTATCTACAATATAATGAACATGAATAAATGGCAGAAATTCATGTTTGGTAATGTTACTTTGTTCCTAAATCTGAGGTAAGAAAATATATTTACAACAAAGAAATGCAGCTTTTTCTTTTTTGTTATTTTAATTGCCCTATAAGGGAAAAGTTTAATGCAATTGTACCGTGTAAAAAACGGTACAATGCGCAAAAAAAGTGCTAAGATTGACTCAAAATTCACCAGTAAAAATTAATGCAAAAAGAATCTGGCACCCTGTCATTAACTTTAAAAATATTTGGGTGAAAAATAACATATCTTGTCAATTTTATATATTTAACAGTATATAAAACAAAAAATATTTGACAACAAAATGCCTCACATTTGGCACTATTAATTCATGCAACATTACAAAAAAATGTTGAAAATTATTGTGTATTTGGCACAGAATTGCACATGTTAAACTACGATAAATCTTATTGACGCTGGACCAGCCTTTACCACAACATACAATTTGAGAGCCTTGGGTCGCCTGTGAGGGGCTACTTTTAACTAACATATAAAATGACAAATATGAACATGCATTACACTTTTCCATTCAATCCTCCTAAACACCTAAACTAAGAGAACATCTAATATCTAAAAATCCACTCATTACATACGCAACACAATGATGAATTATGCTTGTGTGGAAAGACATAAAATAAAGGAGATACATAAATTATGGCTCAAGACGCTCATGAACATTGAAGCAAGTCAACAACTGCATTTGAGCTTTTTTGAGTAAGGGATGGCTGAGGAATGAGGTGTAGGACACTGAATTAAATCACACTGCTCAAAGTCACTACTTGAAAAAGATGCACATTCATGGACTAAAGTGGAATTTGAGACCAATTCCCTCAACTGTTCAGTATAGGATCCTGGAGTCTGATTGCCTTCTACTATTATACAACAGTTTTGAATTAGAGGCCTCATTTCTGCCTATCACTATGTACTTAAAGATGCAATCACAGGCTAAAGTGCAATCTGATTTTTCACCTGCTTATTTTAGCACTTTAGAGTTTGAGTGCCTTCTATTAACACTTCCTAATAACAATAGTTCCTAAAGAGAGGACAGACTCTTCTAATATTCTACCTATTCATTAATCTACATATAGGTCTTAAGTCTCACTGCCTATGGAAACTCTTTCATGGGATGATCATAAAATATCAATAGTGTAGTGATATTTTCCATTGATATATTTCTTGTTTCTTACAATTCCCTCATTCCTTTTTCACACAGTTTCCCAATCTGTTTCCCCTTCCATGACCTTTCTTCCCTCATACCTGTTCCTACAATGATGATAATTATCTGGATTCTTCCTATCTTCACATCCACGCTACCTTATAAATATATTGTGCTTCACTTGACTGCTTCATAAATGACACTTTTTTTACTATCTCACTACACCTCTAGCTAATCACATCTGAATCCTAACTGTAGAATAGGTAAAAAATACCGTTCTTGTGTGATAGGGGAATGCTGTGCACTTTGTATCTCATCTGCATGAATTTCAAGAGTGTGTGAAGGCTCACTGTGAACTTTGATGCAGTTGCATTCATGATGAAACACAATAGTCATCTGCACCGATTCACACATAAATACATACTTAACAGTCCCCACAGTCACCTTGACATCAATTACAACAAAAAATACTGCTACTTAATCTGTATTATCTGATATGCTACACTATAATTGTGATTGTTATTGCAGTTCTGAACAAATATACACATGCTTGTTGTACATCTAGCAATGTTTTTCTTCAGATAATGAAATAAACCTTCACCAATATTAAGTATATGACAAAAGAATATTAGTAATAAAAATAAGCTTAATATTTCAATGAGTAAATGCACTATCAGCTGCAGAGATCAGGACACATATCTACAATCTGAGAAATCTGGAGCCTAGTTGATTGTATTCAGCTGCAACCTTATTAAATATAGTTCTAGAGCTCCAATGCATTACAACCTTTAACTATTGAATAAAGCTACACAATGTACACTTCATATCAACATGTTAACTTGCCTTTTCTGTAAAACAAGCAATATGTATTCCTAATAAATTGTGAACTACTGTTACAAAGGCCATGCCCGATGTCTCCTGCAGCCACACTTGCATCCTTATCTGCCTGCAGCTTGCTGTACACCGTGAAGACCTTCATATCTTGATTCACCCTTCCAGGGTCAACAACATCTACGTACATAACATTACACTACGTATTCACCCCATTATAAAGATAATTAGATTAAAATATGATACAAGGGGTAAATGTATACATAAATATAGTATGTACTATGTAATATACATGAAAGATTTAATGATCCATGAAAAAAACAACAGCAGTACTTCAGGTGTTTGGCGCAACCAGATTCTGGTTTTCATACCTCAAGCTGCCAATGTGACTCATAAAAATATAATTATAATATTTCATTCTATAAACTGTCTCAGTTCTTTACCAAATAAGATTCAGTCTTGCTATTTAGTAATAATACTGATGATGAATCAGGGCAAACGTATTCTTCACAGCATATAAAATGTGAACTAATATCTTGCAAATATCACACAGCTACCTTCAAACCTAGCTGCTTGTGGCGAAATCTAAAATGTGGAGGCAAAGTGTGACATGCATTTGTGTTTCGTATGTAAATTCCAACAGTTTGCTTAAACAGATCGCAACAAATCATCTTAACATTTCTCACTACTTGCCTAAAGTATACTAAATAAAATGGAATGAAATGGTTTCTCCAATAAAATCATATAATAAAAATAAATTAGACGTGGTGTGTTACCTCTCCACCAGGAAAAGCTCATTGTCACAAAGGTAAGGAGAATTTGGCACATTGTGTACATATGCACTTTGGATCCAATGCAGCAGTTTCTTTTAGCCCAGTTTCCTCAATTAGTACCATAGGCCTACCTTTAGTAATGGTTGAAGTGTTAGATCTCAAACTCTAGATAATGAAGCGTTTTGTTTGGATAAGTGTATGTATGTAATATCAAAGCCTGTCCACAAATACTTTTCTTAACCTATTCACCTTATAGTTCTTGCACTCAGTATGAGTGGTCTGGAGTCAGGAGTCAGCTACTTTTGACTGGGGTCGGAGTCGGTAAAAATGTTTCTGACTGCGACTCTACAAGATTAATTCTCAAGTAAAGTATACTTGGGTGCACAATTCTCACAAATTTGTGGGATAGATTAGCTTTTTAGTGGGGAATCTTGTGGGAAGATATTTCAAACAAGCAATTCATGCAACTTTTTTGTTGGAGTATTAATTTAACGTGGATTTTTCTGTGGCTATGTTATATTTACTGATGTTTAGAGAGATGGAAGGAGAAATAAAAGAGAGGGCTGTGAAAGGCAGGTGTATCAAAGGAAACTTTGTGTTCCACGAAAATTAATCAAGGCCAATTACCAGCTTAGTCCCCCAACGTCAACTCTGTCTATATCGGCATGTGGCACGTTACCCAGAAGCTGATCCTACTTGTCGGGTTGTTTCAGAAAGAGGTAACCTGGCATGAAGGAAGTCAAGAGGGAGCTCACTAAGTTTGTGGCTGGGGAAAATCACTGCTTCCTATAGGGAGTTACTTGGTATACTTGCATGGAGACACGCGGTGTGATTGCTGGGATTGGCGTCAAATGGTGGGCGAGGCAGCATTCCCCTCAGCATATGGCCCCAATGATTGATTGATTAATTGATTTTCCTGCCAACACTAACTTATGGATAAAAAATTTAGACATGGAATAGAGCACAGTAGTCAAGAATGTGTGCTGGGGAAATGAGTTACCTGAGAGGAGTATATGGCGTGAGAAGATGAGAGGATGAGAGCAATGAAAATGTATGAAGGATGTGGCATGGCTACTTGTGCAAATGGAGTGAAATGTGGTGTGGCAAAATAGGCAAAAAGAAACTTTCAGATGGTTTGGTCATATTAAGAGAAAGACGAGTGAAGTGTTTGTGAAGAAAGTGAGGGTCCTAGGAGGAGAGGAAGGCAAGTTGTAAGATGGAAGGATAGATTAAAGGAGTACATGCATTAATGCGGTGATGATAGAGGAAGAGGGATTGAACACGTAGGGAAAGAGTGTGGATAGGAAGAGGTAGAGGTTCTGCTGTGGCCATCCCCTTTACAGAATGTTTCCAGAGGTAACAAGGCATCAGAAACTAAAGAATGGATAGAATAGATCTGTATGAATCAATCTCTAGATCATTGAGATACATTACTAGACAATGTTATAGAAGATGTACCTAACAACACGTGATACGCCCCGTACCAGATGAGTCTCCTGTAGTACCCATACGTGTCTCCACTTTCAGGTCTCAACACTGTACTACGCTGCTCAGCACCTGACAAGGAATGTTCATCAGAGACAGACCACAGTCACTGATTTTATCTATTTACCAGGCTGGTATTCTCCTTAAGGGTGTTAGCCGAGACAAGGTGTGCCTATACACATCCATGCACACGCACACTCCTACACTTAACCCCTAAGCCCCGAGAGTAGAAGAAAAGTGCACGTCACACAACACAGTGTGTCAAGTCAGTCACAAAAGTGGGGTCCAGGATGAGGGTCCCATCCACAAAAGGGTCCTAAAGTCCTATAGGCAAGATCATTAAATATTCTGTAATTATAAAGGTCATCAGATTAAAATAATATGATATAAAATCGGAGTCAGAATCAGAGTCGTAACCTTAAAATTTCTTGGAAGTGGAGTCAGAATTTCTTAAATCTGTCTCTTGACCCCTACTCAATATGCACTTAACCAACAACCAAAACAGATTTATGAGACTCAACTTTTCAATTGCAGATGTTACATCCATGTTTACACTTCACTGCTAAATATTCTTATATCTAAAGCTTCCTATAACCCCACATCATCATAAAACAACCTCTTTATGGGAAAAATCTTTCCAAAACCTGCCTAGGATTAGTCAGCATTTGTTAGAAAAGAAGGGGGGGTAATAGTTCCATTTTGTATTCACTACAGTATGGTACACCCAGCAAATTAGACTGTATTATAATGAAGCAATCCAAAAAAATGTGGTTAATTAGTTATCCATAAACCATACCAAACACCTACATGTAGTTTGTTAGCTGCATAGTACTTGTACGTACAGGTTCCACTGAGTCACAACATACATCCAACTAACATTAACAATAAATTTACTCCACAATCACAGAAGAGTAATGATTACCACAGAAGGGATGCCTTACTTGTTCCGTGCTTGTGTTGGTGTGTGATGGGAGGTGGAGGCAGCTGCTGCACTATCAGAATTATAATTGTGTACCACTGTGAGGTGTGGGGTGCTATTACCATTGATGTCTCCATTGTTATTGTTTTGGAAATTTGAGGGAAGGAGGGGTGTCAATATGGCCAAGGGTGAATTGTCACCCAAGCCCCCTGGGGTGAGGTCATCCCGGGAACAGTAGGGAGGAGGAGGTGCTCCCACAACCTGGCAAAGAGGATATGTCATTAGTTTTCTACAACATGGGCTATATCATTATGTTATATTACTGAACTGGACAACAGGTAAATGGATTTTATTTATGTCCTGAAACTGTGGCATGGGTAGGCTTAATCTTTAAGGTCCAGCTGACAGATATTTCCGTCGGAACGTAGAGTCCGGCTGACTTTTATTTCAGTCAGGACATAGAGTCCAGCTGACGGATATTTCTGTCATGGCTACTTTTTAGCTAAATAGGCCTACCTCTGTCAGCCGGACTCTATGTCCCGACGGAAATATCCGTCAGCCGGATCCTAAGGGTTTCTTGTTGAGAGGCTGATGCTGCCCAAGGAAGCTCCTCATTGCATATAACTTTGCAGTTCCGTTGAGGATAATGTTATGGCAGCATGTGGGTGATCTTTGGCCACTTAGTGGTATTATCAAAGAAAAGTGGCCAGCTTGTGCAGGGGCTCAAAATCAGGACTCTGAGTTAGTGTGCCCACCATGCTAGCCACAAGGACACCACCTACAGCTGAATACTATGAAGTGGTTTAGACATGGATGAATTATGAAAAAAATTAATGCAGATTGAGAAATCAACTGTAAGGTGAAAAGATGGCCTAAAACAAAAATATTAGATGTGCAAGAAAACTGAAAGATTGTTATAAGTATGGAACGTGTGCAGAGAAAGGTATGCAGGGCTCGCGCTGGCGTTCGCCATTTTCGCCATACGCAATAAAATAAAAACAATGGCGATAATTATATCACATCGGCGAATGTTCTTGGCGACAGTATATTGTATTTAGTATTCTTTTCTTTTTTTATTTGGTTATAGTTTTTTTCTAATTTGGCTACAAAGTTGACTACAAGTTTTAAATGTCCAGAGCAAGCTCTGGTATGGTTGTAGGCTTTCTACTGTGGCTCTTTTCCTGATAGCAGTTCCACTAAAGCCTTATACATCAAAGACAAAGAGGAACAGATGAGCACACAGCTGTCATTTTAAGAGCTGTCTAACAGTACTGCTTACCTGGTGATAGGATGGTGGTGGCCCCTGAGGGTTAGTTGGCAACTGGGAGTACTGAGGAGGCTGGGCATGAGAGGGAGGACATAGCACCACACCACCACTGAAATGCCGCTGCTGGCGTGAGCATTGTTGCCGCTGTTCTTGGACAATCTCGGGAGCCAGCAGATCTGAACGAAGACTTGGAATCCTCCTTGAGTAAAGGGTGTCAGCTGACCTCAACTGGTACTGGTCTGTGGTTGATGGTGGTGAGAGGGAGGAGCCCCACCCAAATGGACGGAGTGTTGCTGATCGCAGACGGCTGAGACGGTAATGAGGCCTTGATGAAATGCCATTTGACCGCCACAGGTGATATCGCACCCCCACAATGATGGCTACTGTTACCAAGTTTGCAACTGCCACAATGCAACCTATAATGGAGGAATAGGACTTATTATTTTCACGTTCATGTAAAGAAAACATTAGCCTACTGGACTACAGTTTGATATTAGATTCCACCTCAGAGCTGGCCTTATATATTATTTTTTGTTCACCTATTGATCCCATACTGATCCAAAACTTACATGAAAAATATTCTATTTGATTTCAGAGACCTAATAAGCAATATAATCCACTCTCTTGGATGCCATGTGGTTTCACTGTCTAGCAACAGCTTATTACCAGGGAGACTAAGAGAGTGGTACTATTACTGTATTGCCATACCATGTTCTCTCAATTTATTATTCAAACTTAATCTATGTTTTCAAGAGATAAAACATTAAATTAAAGTGTGCATAATGAAAGAAGAATTTTTTTCTTTAGGATGAATGCATACGTCAATGGCAACAGCATGCTGCCCTGTGTGGATGTATATTTGTCTTTGAGACCACTCCCATTCAACATTTTTTAATGCTTCTTTATGTTTATCAACTATTAGAAATCAGATTATAAACTGTACAGATGCAATTTGTAACCCATCAATGTACTGATTGAGCATTTTTTATGGTGATTGATTCGTTCTCATTGTCTCATTCCACAATCCTTGCAAAAATGAACTATATTCTTTTTCACAACACCCATCCCGTCTTACACCTCTCACTTGTACCTAAAACCACCGCTGAGTCTTGTTACCTTAATTACTCATTGCAGCAGTTACAATAAATCCCAAATATCTAAAGCAAACAGTATTATTTTTTCTAATTTTAAAAATAACTTCACTATTGCAGGTAGCCATACACTCTCCTCTTGTCAGAGTCCTCTAGTTGCACGAAAAAAGGTAGTTTGTTTGCGATTCTAAATAAAATCCTTCTTACCCATGACCAGTGTTGAGTCAGGTTGTTGATTTCTATGTTGGTGAAGACTTTGCTTGAAATCCATATAATACAAATCTGGATCCAGTAATGCTGCAAACACAACAATAGTTTAGACTTTAGAGTGTAAGAGTTGAGGATATGTAGTACAGGAACAAATGAAGATTCTTCTATCGTGGCCATTCCCTTGAGGAATTTCAAATCTATTAGGAAATCCCATTCAACAATAATGTGAACATGGATGTAACATGAAGATTTGATTTTAGAAGTATAGAATGAGAAATTGGATATATTTTATTGAAAGTTGATAATTTGTGATATCATGCTAATTCTAGTTTCTCTACAAGAATTTCTGAAGACAACACTTACCAGGATGCTCCAGCTGACGGCAACATTGTATTGAGCTCATTATGGTACAGTTAGGAGGAGTCAGGTCTCTTTCACGGCAACAAAATTTACGGGATAAACAGCGGCCATCACTACAAGAAAGCTTTCCTGTACATGCATTCTTCCCTGAAAACAATTCATCAATGTAAAAAAATTGCTCAACAAAATAAAGGAATTTTTTTCCCTTATAAACAATTAAGTTTAAGGAAGGAAATAATAAGGAAAATGATTAATAACATCATATTCATCAAAAAAAATCAGTTTAATGATAATGACAGAATATCCTCTTGCCTTAAAATAACATAAAAAACATCAATAATTAAATAATTACAGTTACAATCACACTTATGAAAAGGAGGAAATAATTATTATACATAGGCTGGGACATATTTACTATCCCGTTAATACATATACTGATGAAAGGGAAAAGAATTAACTATCTAATAATTTTAAATGCAGAATCAAAGCATCCAATCACACCCACCACAGTTAGCACGGCTTTCATCCCAGCCATCAGCCAGACAGTCGGGAATGCCATCACACTTGTAGCGCATGGCGATACAAGATCCACTTCCACAGATAAATGAATTTGATGAGCAGGGGGAAATCTGACCACCTGTAAGTATTTCACAGTACTCTTTAGTTCAAATATATTTCATAAGCTAACCAAAAATAAAGCTAAATAGATGTGTTTGTGAAATCTTCCAATACATAGCAATGAGTGATATAATGGTATCCACAAAAGAGAATGCAACCGCCACAGATAACACTTACGAGGCAGGATAACAACAGCAACACTTGAATTGACGAGGGTGTTAATTTTAAGTTTGCAGGTGTAGTTGCCGCCATCCGTTTCCTTGAGGTTAGTGACTGTCACTCTAAACATGTGGGCGGCTTCTATCGGGTGTACTCTCTCCTCACTGTTAATGGAATGTCAATTGTCTTATTACACTGTAACACTATCTAAGAAGAGATAAGGAATGTTAGTTACTTGAACACATAATGCAGCCTCAGAGGTGCTTTGGAGTATTTAGTGTCTACCCATATGATGCTGTTTTAGAAGAGCTATGGGATCTTGAGTATATTATTATTTAATGCTATATGATGTGCTATTGAATCTAGAAAACAAGGCTGTACAATGCTATTTAACAAGTCCTCTATAGTATTAAATGTCTGACTATATAATGCTATTAAAAAGATGCTGTGTAACATCAAGCCTTTGGCTATATACATAATGCTACAAAAAAAGCACGTTAATAAATACCTAGAGTTCAATAACATAATACTATAAAGAGGTGTTAAGGTATGTAAACCATACAGCAACATATTTCTATATAGAAATTGTTATGGCACATTCTTTGAATATCTGCAGAGTGATCATTATAGTGTATTATGAAATGTAATGTACCCAGCTACATAATGCTATAAGGAAGGTGATTCACACAAAAAAAATCTCCCCAAAAAACATAGAACAAAGGATGAATTTTCAGTTTACTTACCTATTAGTAGGTATGACCCACTCTATTTCAGGCTTTATTTCCTCATTCTGTTCATAGTCCACAGAACAGGTGAGACTGAGGCTTTCCCCTACATACTTGCGCAACGGAGACTCATTCGGCTCCACCCTCAGTTTGATACCATAAGAAAACTCTGTAATATAAAGGCAATCTTAACATGGGGTGAAAATTTATGATGAATGTCCAGTCATTAACCATTTCTATGATATTGATACACACACACACACACACACACACACACAGATATATATATATATATATATATATATATATATATATATATATATATATATATATATATATATATATATATATATATATAGTTTATTCTAGCTGTTTAACTTTAATGAAGAATAAAGCAAAGTTAAAGCAGCATTATACCAAGTAATGTAAATCAGACTAAACAACAATAGCTACAAAGAATAAATTACTGACAGAATTTAGTCTTTAAAAAGTAGAGAAAAGGAAAACAGACAATACTTATAATAATACTTAAGTGTAAAATTCACCAGCAGAATGTATATACGAAGGAAATACTTTTCACCACCATTAAAAGAGTTTTGAGACATTTTTATATAAGTGCCATTTTCACAGAACCAGAAAATTGGCAATGAATTGAAATGTACTACTAGTTATAATCTTATCGTTTATTTATTTACACAACCACGGTACACCAAAATATCCTACAGCATTGGGATTGTAAATTTTGCATACCTTACTAGAGTATAAGAGACTATCTCCAAATTTTCATCGCAGATTATAAATTTCAGAGATATTACTTATTGTATGTGTAGAATGAATCAGTCCTCTCATGCCCAGCCACCATTGTTTGTCCAGGGTTAGTCAGCTGGGGAATGCTATACATGGCATGAAGTTAAATTAAGAAATTCATATATTGTTTCACCTGTTAGCAGACTGTCTATGGCAGTAAAGATATTGTATGTGTCAGCACTGGCCAGATATTTCAAAAATTATGGATTTCCAGTGAAAATGACAGAATTTGTTGAAAAACATCAATAATATGTAGGAAAAGTAGTCTAGGTGCGACACAACGTGGTGCTTTGTGAAAATATCCATCCTTTCCATCTCCCAAGCCAGACATATCTGCCTTATCAGCATCCTATAGGACAACACCACTGCTACAATAACCTACAATTAACGGATGATCGCCGGGTAACCATCTTATACCTATTACTGAACAAGGAAATACCCACACAAGCAATAATAAGATGAAAAAAAAAGTGTATGGATGAAGTCCTGAAATAGTGTGAGGGGAGTCTAGTGACGCCGATGTGATGCTAAACAATATTACGTGAATACCTAAATAGCTTTAAAGTGCATTGTCCTTTAACTAAGCTGTGGCCAACCTGGTTAAAGCTTATGTAACCTTCCCTTTCGGTCTGACCGGGAGCCATATACCTCAAACACACAAACATTGATTCGACAAAAGCCATGAGAAGCACCTTCCTACCTGAGGCCCACCACAACACACACACACAGAACAAGGCTAGTCTCCTGGAGGCCATTTTATCTCCATTATTATTGTTTACATGGGATACTCGCTTGATATAAGAGGTAATTAAATTAATTCCTCAACAAATTTAGAGTTTGTTATTGAAAGTTGACAAGTAGGAGTAATAGTAATTGAGACCTAGGTATTATTTAATATTATATGGTTATTCTTTTCACTGCAGGTTTGTTAGACAGTCGTATGTTTGATGTGAGCAGGTGCTTGACCGTAACATTTCATCCCCCTGTTCACTGAGACTTTTCCACGGTGTTATAAGCCTTCAGGTATCAGGTATGAGTGAATATAAGGGCCTTGATGTGTCAGTCATAGTGGATCAGGTGAATATGGATATACGCATTAAACAAAAATTTAATTGGCCCTCTGTGCTTTATAGTCTAAATTACCTCCATCGTGCGAGATGCAATGGCAATTTTATCTATCATTTGTAATTAGCTGTTTCCTCTAAGGCTACTGTACCGAGGGTCCGAGTTGGTATACGAACAGAAAACGAATATAAAAATAATGGACAACTTTAATGATGAATAAAATAAATAAAGTACTCGCTATATCCGTGGTGGTGCTCTTACAAATGCTTATCCACCCTTAGCGACACAAACATAAACATATACCTTAATACAAATATTCCTATTCTATCCTACCTAACTATACGTGAGGGAACTGATGGAAAACGACCAAAATACACTCACGCCACAAATATTGTTTGAGAGTCACTGGGTCCTTCTGGCCGTCGTCCTTGTTTGAGAGGCAACTCCACATGCAGCCTTCGTCAAACACCAACCGAAAGACAGTCTTTTGCTGGTCCTCTCGGCAGCTGTCTGGAGCGGGGTCACGGAACACTAGTGACTGACCTCCTTTTTTTTTTTTTTTTTTTTTTTTTTTTGGCCATCAGCCATGGCATTGGCTATTAGGCCATATAAATTAAATTTTGAACTTGTTTTTTTTTTTTTTTAGTATTATTTTATTTTATTTATTTTTTATTTGTTTATCAATTTATTTATTTTTTATTTATTTATTTATTTATTTTTTTTTTTTTCCTTTAATTTATTTACATGTTTGTTTGTTTGTTTGTTTGTTTGTTTTATTTTTTATTTTTTATTTATTTATTTTTTTATTTTTTTATCCATTTTATATTTGTACATAGAAAAAAAAAAAATAAATAAAAATATATTCATACAATTCCAGTCACGCATCATGCATACACATTCATACTTGGGAGCCTGAACCTAAGGCAAAAACTAAAGTCATTAGTCAGGGAAAGTAGGGGACAAAAATTATACATACATATAATGGGGGAGGATACGTACGAATACGTATTTACAATAAATTTGGGGATAAATGCATAACATCCACGCTAGACACATAATCATTCATTCAAAACATATTTATAATAAAAGAAAGTGCAGTATATACAAAGTGCCATCAATAACAAAGAAAAACATTGAAATATACAAGTAAGTCATAACTCTTTGATTAAGTTGGTCTCGGCCAGGAAAATCATCAGGTTATCGACCACATCCGGATGCTGGTCACCCAGAAGGGTGGTCTGCGTCATCGGAAGGCGGCGGGCTGCGAGCAAGCTGCGAGGGACCGTCGCGCCTCCCGATAACGCACACAGTGAAGCAGGATGTGGTCGATAGAGAGGGTAGTGTGACAGGTGATGCATTGGGGTGGGAAGGCGTGGGCGATGTAGGGGAGCATGTGGGTGGGTAGGGTGCAGCCCATCCTGAGGCGTCCGAGGACTACCTCCTGACGCCTTGTGGGGCGGTTGGAGGAAGCCCACTCGCCTAGGATGGGTTTTACTGTGGGAAGATGGAGGTTTTCCCAGTGACTTTGCCACAGGAGGTAAACTGATGATTTTGCAGCCGAGAGACATGACTGCAGATCGCGACGGAGGTTCCACGCTCCCTCGAGCTCTGCAGCGGACCTAGCCAGCATGTCAGCCTGCTCATTCCCGTAAATACGCGAATGACCAGGCACCCAAAACAAAGAGAAAGACTTACGGCGTGAATTTAACTTATTAATGATGTTGCCTTGGATTTCATTGGCATTCGTGCGCCCTGACTCTATCGCCTGAAGGGCTGACATAGAGTCCGTGAAAATGACAATTACGTTATGATTTGAATTTAGTGCATAATCTATGGCTTTATCAATTGCAAAAAGTTCTGAGGAAAAAACCGATGTATGGGAAGGTAGACGGAACCTGAGGGCACATTCACGCGACCAAACACTAGCACCCACACATTCAAACGACTTGGAGCCGTCAGTGTACAGGTGGAGCGTGGGAGGGAGGCTAGCGACGAGAGCCCGGAAGTGATATCCTATCTCCACCTCGGTCATGGCAGGCTTGTGCTTGGGTAGCCATTTTGTAATGGTGTTGGCTTTGGGCTCCCAAGGGGCTGTTGTTGGTAGCACAAGCTGGTCAACACCGTCAAGGTCCACTTCACACTTCTGGCATAAAGTGTGAAGGCGGACAGCTAGTGGACGGTGTCGACCAGTGTGGAGATGGTGGTGCTGCTTAATAACAGTAGCTGCCATGAGACCGAGTGAAGTCTTCCGGGCCGTTGACAAGCCGTATGCCAGTAATAGGCCGTCCCGTCGCATACTTAGTGGTGGTATATTGGCCTCAACCTCCAAACGCCCCACGCGTGTACACCGTAGGGCTCCAAGACACATTCGCAGACATGCATTCTGAAATACATCCAGCCTCCTCAGTGTTGCGTCCGACGCTAACCCATACACCGGTGAGCCATAGTCTAAGTGAGAACGAATTAAGGACTTGTACACCATTAATAAAGATTTTCTGTCTGCTCCCCAAGAAGTACCTGATAGGTATTTTAGGACATTGACTTTTTTATGGCAACGAACTAGTAAATTGTTTATGTGTGTTTTCCAATTGAGTCTGCTGTCAAAATGCAGACCCAAGAACTTAACTGAATTTTTAAACGGTATCGGCTGACCTTGAAGAGAAATATGCAAAGCGGGAATTTTACGTTGAGTGAAAACTACACCGATACACTTTGGAACAGAAAACTTAAATCCCCACAGAGAGGCCCACTGTTGGATGGAGTCAAGAGCAATTTGAATCCGTCCAGCCGAGAACTGCGCATTTGGCGACGAATGCCATAACGCACAGTCGTCAGCATAGAGCGAGTATTTAAGATTTCTTGGGACAGGAGTTGATGACAGAATATCATTAATCATAACACAAAATAATGTAGGACTAAGAACACTACCCTGTGGCACCCCATTTTCCTGGACATAAATGTCCGAGAATACGTTACCGGGAAGCTTGACAGAGAAAGTTCTGTCCTGTAAGAAATTATCAACAAAAATGGGCAAGTTACCTCTTAAACCGTGAGCATGGAGTTTCATGAGGATACCGTGTCGCCATGTCATGTCGAAGGCTTTGTGAATGTCCAAGAACACTCCTATCATGAATTCTTTTTTGGCGAAAGCCTCTGAAATGCAATGCTCCAGGTGCATTAAATGGTCCATCGTGCTTCGGTATTTACGAAAACCCGATTGTTGACCACTTAACACACCTTTTGCTTCTAAAACAAAAAATAGCCTTTTGTTAATCATGCGTTCCATGACCTTACAGAGACAGCTCGTGAGCGCAATAGGGCGAAACGCACTGGGGTCCGTAAGGCGACCAGTCTTTTTGGGTATTGGGATAACGTGAGCAAAGTGCCAAGATTGGGGGAAGGTGTGAGTGGTCCAGATTCTATTATAAAGGGAGAGTAATTTAGAAAGTGAACTAGGGCCGAGATGTTGGAGCATGCTGTATGATATTTGATCTGGACCAGGACTGGAGCCTTTACAGGATTTCAGGGCAAGGAGGAGTTCATCCGGCGTAAACTCTGAGTTGTAATCAGTGTTTACGCCTCCTGTGGCAAAGTTTGGGACTGTTTGTTCTGCTGCCTCCTTCCGGGGAAGGAAGGCAGGGTGGAACGAGGCGGAGCTACTCGCCTGTTCAAATTGCCGGGCTAAGGTGTTGGCAATAGCTGGGGGGGTGTCTGTAACATCCCCGTTGGTGATGAGTGTGGTTATCGGAGTGGTTGTTTTTTTCCCGCTAAGGACATGGACTGTGTTCCATACCTGTCCTAGCGGGGTTGTACGGCTTACTGATGACGTGAACTCTCTGAAAGAGCCCCTCTTAGCTTGAAGGATGACTTTCCTTGCCTGAGCCCTTGCCTTTTTATAGGCTATGAAATTATCTTGACTGGGCTGCTGGCTGAAATACCTGTATCGCCTATTACGCTCACGAAGTGCTTGTCGGCAATCCGTTGTCCACCATGGAACTCCATGCTTTGTGTGAATTGTAGAAGTTTTCGGAATACATGCCTCAGCGGCGTGTAAAATGGATTGTGTTGCGTTGCTAACCATTGTGTCAGTGTCCTCGCCAGATATATCCATATCGGCGATCACACGGAAGGTTGCCCAATCTGCTTTCTTAAAATTAAATTTAGGTGGAGGAGGGATAGTGGCAACGTCGCGTGCGTAAGAAATGCAGATTGGTAGGTGGTCACTTCCGTGTGCGTCGTCGCTGACCTCCCAAGAGAAGTCAGAGAACATATTTGCCGAGGCCAATGACAAGTCAATGGCAGTCGCGTTACCTGTCCGATCGTCTACACGAGTCGCACAACCATTGTTCAGAAGACAGAGGTTTGTCTGTAGGAGAATGTTAACAATCTGTTCCCCACGTACACTTGACCTCTCACTGCCCCATTGCTGATGATGGGCGTTAAAGTCGCCCAAAACCAGCTTGTTGCCTGGAAGCTGGCGAAATAACGACCTTAAGTCATCATCAGCAATAGGCGTATTGGGAGGTAAGTAGAGAGAACAGATAGCCAGATACGTGCCATTGAATTTCACTCTGCACGCGACTGCCTCCAGAGTGGTATCCAACGTCACTTCTGTGTGTGGTAGTGTTTTATGTGTGTATACGGCCACGCCGTGACCGTCGTGTCTTCTGTACGCATGGTAGTGTTTTAGTACTGAAGGATCAGGATGATCCTCCAGCATCGTCTCTTGTAGGCAAATAACGGACGGCCTGTGTAAGTTCACTAAAAGTGACAAATATGGAAGTTTATTCCGAATACTTCTACAGTTCCACTGTAAAACGTTGAACGTAATGGTTTAAGAGTTATGGGGGCGGCCGTGTTTCCTAGTTTTTTTGCGCTCGGAGGCGCTAGCCGGGGACCTCTCTCGGCCCTTGCAAGAGGAGATCTGCATCGGTTCATCAATAGTTAACTCCCCGGAGCTGGTCGAGAGGGAGCGAGCGTGAGAGCCCCTCCTCGATGGCGCGGGAGCTGGGATGACATGAGAGGAGGAATTACGTTCTAATTTTGTGTAATTATATTTAATGTTATCCTTGTCATTCTTTTCTGTCTTCTTAGCTGGAGTGGTAGAGACAGCAGAGGCATATTTAGTATTAGTGGAGGAGGAGGTAGAGGTGGTGGTGGAGGAGGAGGTGGAGGAGGAGGAGGGGGAGGAGGAAGAGGCAGGTGTGGTTGTTTTCATGATAGTAGGTGTTGGAGGAGAAGATGAGGTATTCGTAGAAAGAGAAACAGCTTGGGCAGGTGCAGCCGGCAGAGGTTCAGTCTGAATCGAAACAGACTTCATCACTGGACGCATCTGTACGCTTGCCGCGTATGAAACGCCTGGAGAAGGCGCGACGTGCGCCTCCTTCACTCGCTTCCTCGCGTCAAAGTACGAGATGCCTTCGACTGCCTTAACGGTACAGACCTCTTTCTCCAGCTTCCAAGCAGGACAATCCCGCGAGAAAGTAGAGTGAGCTTCTGAACAGTTACGACACTTCTCTACCAATGACGAACACTGTTCCGACGAATGACCTTCGCAAGCACACTTACCACAAAAAGAGTGAACCGAACGACAAGCATTTCCGTGGTGACCATAAGAGTTGACATTTAAAGCACCGAAGAGGGTTTGGAATATAGGGACGAACGGGAACCCGCTCGTATCCTACATCCACTCTATCAGGCAACTTGGCAACAGCAAAAGTTAGAGTAACTGAAGCAGTGTTCCTTCTCGCGCCGTCAACGAATTTAGTGATCTTACGAGCCCCAATGACGCCCTGATCATACATGTTATCAATGATTTCGTCTTCCGTCATATCCACAAAATCGCGATGGGAGGCAACCCCCCGACACGAGTTCATGGATACTGGGATCGAAGCTTCAATCTCAATATCATGCATGCGTTGTAGCTTCATTAGGGAACTGACTTGTTTTGTGTTGAATGTTTCAATTAATAAATCTCCGCTTGCAAGTTTTTTGACATTGGCAACAGTACCAATGTTTACATCAATAACTTTTTTAATTATAAATGAATTTACAGTAGAAAGGCGGGTCTGGGTCTTAGATTTTAGAGTCACATAAGTAGCTTTGTCATGGGAGATGGGCCGTGTGTTCGTTAGAGGTGGTCGGTCTGGACCCTCCCTCCCCCTGGAGGGGGGAGGGGGGGAGGCGGCGTCAGCCATGGGGTACACCCCCCTCCTGCAGGAGGGGAGCGGGACACAAGCGGGAGGACACCAGGGAGGAGTTTCCTAGCGTCAGATTGTCTTGCCAAACCACTCTAGGGGGGCCGATCGGTGTTAATTCACCCCAAAAGCACGCTCACTGAGGCGGACACTCCGTAGGTGAGAGAGGAAGGACAATCTGACCACCTGACAACAGACACTTACTGTTGTCACTAAGGTGAGGACAATGAGGTAAAAAACTCAGTACATGGGTAAAGGGACACCTATATTTATGTAGCTAATCCTAGACCTGAGGGGCCGTCAAAATGCAAATAACACCCGAAGGTGAAAGACAATAGCGGCAGGACAACAAGTACACAGTACCGTGTCTGGGCTCAGTCTGATGACTGACCTCTTTTTTTTTTTTTTTTTTTTTTTTTTTTTTTTTTTTTTTTGGCCATCAGCCATGGCATTGGCTATTAGGCCATATAAATTAAATTTTGAACTTTTTTTTATTTATTTTATTTTATTTATTTTTTATTTGTTTATCAATTTATTTATTTTTTATTTATTTATTTTCTTTTTTTCCCTTTAATTTATTTACATGTTTGTTTGTTTGTTTGATTTTTTTATTTATTTATTTATTTTATTTTATTTTATTTTATTTTTTTTTTTATCCATTTTATATTTGTACATAGAAAAAAACTAAAATAAAAATATATTCATACAATTCCAGTCACGCATCATGCATACACATTCATACTTGGGAGCCTGAACCTAAGGCAAAAACTAAAGTCATTAGTCAGGGAAAGTAGGGGACAAAAATGATACATACATATAATGGGGGAGGATACGTACGAATACGTATTTACAATAAATTTGGGGATAGGTGCATAACATCCACGCTAGACACATAATCATTCATTCAAAACATATTTATAATAAAAGAAAGTGCAGTATATACAAAGTGTCATCAATAAAAAAGAAAAACATTGGAATATACAAGTAAGTCATAACTCTTTGATTAAGTTGGTCTCGGCCAGGAAAATCATCAGGTTATCGACCACATCCGGATGCTGGTCACCCAGAAGGGTGGTCTGCGTCATCGGAAGGCGGCGGGCCTCACAGCAAGCTGCGAGGGACCGTCGCGCCTCCCGATAACGCACACAGTGAAGCAGGATGTGGTCGATAGAGAGGGTAGTGTGACAGGTGATGCATTGGGGTGGGAAGGCGTGGGCGATGTAGGGGAGCATGTGGGTGGGTAGGGTGCAGCCCATCCTGAGGCGTCCGAGGACTACCTCCTGACGCCTTGTGGGGCGGTTGGAGGAAGCCCACTCGCCTAGGATGGGTTTTATTGTGGTAAGATGGAGGTTGTCCCAGTGACTTTGCCACAGGAGGTAAACTGATGATTTTGCAGCCGAGAGACATGACTGCAGATCGCGACGGAGGTTCCACGCTCCCTCGAGCTCTGCAGCGGACCTAGCCAGCATGTCAGCCTGCTCATTCCCGTAAATACGCGAATGACCAGGCACCCAAAACAAAGAGAAAGACTTACGGCGTGAATTTAACTTATTAATGATGTTGCCTTGGATTTCATTGGCATCCGTGCGCCCTGACTCTATCGCCTGAAGGGCTGACATAGAGTCCGTGAAAATGACAATTACGTTATGATTTGAATTTAGTGCATAATCTATGGCTTTATCAATTGCAAAAAGTTCTGAGGAAAAAACCGATGTATGGGAAGGTAGACGGAACCTGAGGGCACATTCACGCGACCAAACACTAGCACCCACACATTCATTCGACTTGGAGCCGTCAGTGTACAGGTGGAGCGTGGGAGGGAGGCTAGCGACGAGAGCCCGGAAGTGATATCCTATCTCCACCTCGGTCATGGCAGGCTTGTGCTTGGGTAGCCATTTTGTAATGGTGTTGGCTTTGGGCTCCCAAGGGGCTGTTGTTGGTAGCACAAGCTGGTCAACACCGTCAAGGTCCACTTCACACTTCTGGCATAAAGTGTGAAGGCGGACAGCTAGTGGACGGTGTCGACCAGTGTGGAGATGGTGGTGCTGCTTAATAACAGTAGCTGCCATGAGACCGAGTGGAGTCTTCCGGGCCGTTGACAGGCCGTATGCCAGTAATAGGCCGTCCCGTCGCATACTTAGTGGTGGTATATTGGCCTCAACCTCCAAACGCCCCACGCGTGTACACCGTAGGGCTCCAAGACACATTCGCAGACATGCATTCTGAAATACATCCAGCCTCCTCAGTGTTGCGTCCGACGCAGACCCATACACCGGTGAGCCATAGTCTAAGTGAGAACGAATTAAGGACTTGTACACCATTAATAAAGATTTTCTGTCTGCTCCCCAAGAAGTACCTGATAGGTATTTTAGGACATTGACTTTTTTATGGCAACGAACTAGTAAATTGTTTATGTGTGTTTTCCAATTGAGTCTGCTGTCAAAATGCAGACCCAAGAACTTAACTGAATTTTGAAACGGTATCGGCTGGCCTTGAAGAGAAATATGCAAAGCGGGAATTTTACGTTGAGTGAAAACTACACCGATACACTTTGGAACAGAAAACTTAAATCCCCACAGAGAGGCCCACTGTTGGACGGAGTCAAGAGCAATTTGAATCCGTCCAGCCGAGAACTGCGCATTTGGCGACGAATGCCATAACGCACAGTCGTCAGCATAGAGCGAGTATTTAAGATTTCTTGGGACAGGAGTTGATGACAGAATATCATTAATCATAACACAAAATAAAGTAGGACTAAGAACACTACCCTGTGGCACCCCATTTTCCTGGACATAAATGTCCGAGAATACGTTACCGGGAAGCTTGACAGAGAAAGTTCTGTCCTGTAAGAAATTATAAACAAAAATGGGCAAGTTACCTCTTAAACCGTGAGCATGGAGTTTCATGAGGATACCGTGTCGCCATGTCATGTCGAAGGCTTTATGAATGTCCAAGAACACTCCTATCATGAATTCTTTTTTGGCGAAAGCCTCTGAAATGCAATGCTCCAGGTGCATTAAATGGTCCATCGTGCTTCGGTATTTACGAAAACCCGATTGTTGACCACTTAACACACCTTTTGCTTCTAAAACAAAAAATAGCCTTTTGTTAATCATGCGTTCCATGACCTTACAGAGACAGCTCGTGAGCGCAATAGGGCGAAACGCACTGGGGTCCGTAAGGCGACCAGTCTTTTTGGGTATTGGGATAACGTGAGCAAAGTGCCAAGATTGGGGGAAGGTGTGAGTGGTCCAGATTCTATTATAAAGGGAGAGTAATTTAGAAAGTGAACTAGGGCCGAGATGTTGGAGCATGCTGTATGATATTTGATCTGGACCAGGACTGGAGCCTTTACAGGATTTCAGGGCAAGGAGGAGTTCATCCGGCGTAAACTCTGAGTTGTAATCAGTGTTTACGCCTCCTGTGGCAAAGTTTGGGACTGTTTGTTCTGCTGCCTCCTTCCGGGGAAGGAAGGCAGGGTGGAACGAGGCGGAGCTACTCGCCTGTTCAAATTGCCGGGCTAAGGTGTTGGCAATAGCTGGGGGAGTGTCTGTAACATCCCCGTTGGTGATGAGTGTGGTTATCGGAGTGGTTGTTTTTTTCCCGCTAAGGACATGGACTGTGTTCCATACCTGTCCTAGCGGGGTTGTACGGCTTACTGATGACGTGAACTCTCTGAAAGAGCCCCTCTTAGCTTGAAGGATGACTTTCCTTGCCTGAGCCCTTGCCTTTTTATAGGCTATGAAATTATCTTGACTGGGCTGCTGGCTGAAATACCTGTATCGCCTATTACGCTCACGAAGTGCTTGTCGGCAATCCGTTGTCCACCATGGAACTCCATGCTTTGTGTGAATTGTAGAAGTTTTCGGAATACATGCCTCAGCGGCGTGTAAAATGGATTGTGTTGCGTTGCTAACCATTGTGTCAGTGTCCTCGCCAGATATATCCATATCGGCGATCACACGGAAGGTTGCCCAATCTGCTTTCTTAAAATTAAATTTAGGTGGAGGAGGGATAGTGGCAACGTCGCGTGCGTAAGAAATGCAGATTGGTAGGTGGTCACTTCCGTGTGCGTCGTCGCTGACCTCCCAAGAGAAGTCAGAGAACATATTTGGCGAGGCCAATGACAAGTCAATGGCAGTCGCGTTACCTGTCCGATCGTCTACACGAGTCGCACAACCATTGTTCAGAAGACAGAGGTTTGTCTGTAGGAGAATGTTAACAATCTGTTCCCCACGTACACTTGACCTCTCACTGCCCCATTGCTGATGATGGGCGTTAAAGTCGCCCAAAACCAGCTTGTTGCCTGGAAGCTGGCGAAATAACGACCTTAAGTCATCATCAGCAATAGGCGTGTTGGGAGGTAAGTAGAGAGAACAGATAGCCAGATACGTGCCATTGAATTTTACTCTGCACGCGACTGCCTCCAGAGTGGTATCCAACGTCACTTCTGTGTGTGGTAGTGTTTTGTGTGTGTATACGGCCACGCCGTGACCGTCGTGTCTTCTGTACGCATGGTAGTGTTTTAGTACTGAAGGATCAGGATGATCCTCCAGCATCGTCTCTTGTAGGCAAATAACGGACGGCCTGTGTAAGTTCACTAAAAGTGACAAATATGGAAGTTTATTCCGAATACTTCTACAGTTCCACTGTAAAACGTTGAACGTAATGGTTTAAGAGTTATGGGGGCGGCCGTGTTTCCTAGTTTTTTTGCGCTCGGAGGCGCTAGCCGGGGACCTCTCTCGGCCCTTGCAAGAGGAGATCTGCATCGGTTCATCAATAGTTAACTCCCCGGAGCTGGTCGAGAGGGAGCGAGCGTGAGAGCCCCTCCTCGATGGCGCGGGAGCTGGGATGACATGAGAGGAGGAATTGCGTTCTAATTTTGTGTAATTATATTTAATGTTATCCTTGTCATTCTTTTCTGTCTTCTTAGCTGGAGTGGTAGAGACAGCAGAGGCATATTTAGTATTAGTGGAGGAGGAGGTAGAGGTGGTGGTGGAGGAGGAGGTGGAGGAGGAGGAGGGGGAGGAGGAAGAGGCAGGTGTGGTTGTTTTCATGATAGTAGGTGTTGGAGGAGTAGATGAGGTATTCGTAGAAAGAGAAACAGCTTGGGCAGGTGCAGCCGGCAGAGGTTCAGTCTGAATCGAAACAGACTTCATCACTGGACGCATCTGTACGCTTGCCGCGTATGAAACGCCTGGAGAAGGCGCGACGTGCGCCTCCTTCACTCGCTTCCTCGCGTCAAAGTACGAGATGCCTTCGACTGCCTTAACGGTACAGACCTCTTTCTCCAGCTTCCAAGCAGGACAATCCCGCGAGAAAGTAGAGTGAGCTTCTGAACAGTTACGACACTTCTCTACCAATGACGAACACTGTTCCGACGAATGACCTTCGCAAGCACACTTACCACAAAAAGAGTGAACCGAACGACAAGCATTTCCGTGATGACCATAGAGTTGACATTTAAAGCACCGAAGAGGGTTTGGAATATAGGGACGAACGGGAACCCGCTCGTATCCTACATCCACTCTATCAGGCAACTTGGCAACAGCAAAAGTTAGAGTAACTGAAGCAGTGTTCCTTCTCGCGCCGTCAACGAATTTAGTTATTTTACGAGCCCCAATGACGCCCTGATCATACATGTTATCAACGATTTCGTCTTCCGTCATATCCACAAAATCGCGATGGGAGGCAACCCCCCGACACGAGTTCATGGATACTGGGATCGAAGCTTCAATCTCAATATCATGCATGCGTTGTAGCTTCATTAGGGAACTGACTTGTTTTGAGTTAAATGTTTCAATTAATAAATCTCCGCTTGCAAGTTTTTTGACATTGGCAACAGTACCAATGTTTACATCAATAACTTTTTTAATTATAAATGAATTTACAGTAGAAAGGCGGGTCTGGGTCTTAGATTTCAGTGTCACATATCTAGCTTGGTCATAGGAGATGGGCCGTGTGTTCGTTAGGGGTGGTCGGTCAGGACCCTCCCTCCCCCTGGAGGGGGGAGGGGGGGAGGCGGCCTCAGCCATGGGGTACACCCCCCTCCTGCAGGAGGGGAGCGGGACACAAGCGGGAAGACACCAGGGAGGAGTTTCCTAGAGTCAGATTGTCTTGCCAAACCACTCTAGGGGGGCCGATCGGTGTTAATTCACCCCAAAAGCACGCTCACTGAGGCGGACACTCCGTAGGTGAGAGAGGAAGGACAATCTGACCACCTGACAACAGACACTTACTGTTGTCACTAAGGTGAGGACAATGAAGTAGCAAAACTCAGTACATGGGTAGAGGGACACCTATATTTATGTAGCTAACCTAGACCTGAGGGGCCGTCAAAATGCAAATAACACCCGAAGGTGAAAGACAATAGCGGCAGGACAACAAGTACACAGTACCGTGTCTGGGCTCAGTCTGACTGACCTCCCGCCCAGACCGGTATATATATCCTCAGTTCCAGTGACGTCACGCGTTTTTCCCATCATCCTCTTTTGCTAGTAGTACCTACTCTAACCATAACAAGGTATCTTAACGAGCGTCGAGAATACGAGGATTTACTGGTGATTCCGCTAAGGAATCACCGTAATGATAGTTGGCCCGTTGTACTCGGTACACGGCTTTCCTCTTTAAAAAAAATAAATCCTCGTATTCTCACACTCGTAAGAACATGAGTTTATATATTATCAACATAAGTCGGGACCGGTCTTCTTCTTCTTCTTCTTCTTTCTTCTTGTCTCTATGCAAGACTTCCGAGTCAGACGTGACTCGACCTCCTGGTCGGAATAGGTGAAGCCAACTCCCACCAGTCCTGGCAAACTGAGCAGGGTGGTGATCCTCAGCGGGGCTTCACCAAGCCTTCGTCCTTGGGGGGGTAACATCCAGGTCCTTTCCCTGGGGCAGAGTCCAGAGCCCCCAGGATTGCGGTGATCACTGCTTCAGCTGCGGGACCAGTGTTTCAGCTCGGCATCTCCTTAGCTGCAAAAAAGTTTTAGAGGCAGTAACCTTTCCTCAGAACACTCAGGGGTCTATTAATCTCTCTCCTCAGCACTCCTCTACGTATCTTCTCACAGGCCTCCGTTGTCGGGCTGTGCGTGGCTCTTCCATATCATCCTCACCATCCTCGGAAGGCAACACGATCTCGCTCATGTCGATTATATACCCCTCCTCCCCTACAAAACGTTTTAATTTGTCTGGTGCCCGGAGGATTGTGTCGCCACTGAAAGTGTTTTCCAGCTCGTATGACACTCCTCCCTGCTTCACTTCCTTCACTTTATAGGGGCCAATCCACTTTATCCCTAGTTTGCGTTCGATGGAAGAGCTAATTTGTTCTTTCTTTACCCACACTAGATCACCCACACTTACTGTTTGTTCTTTTCTACCGAGATTAGCTCGCGCCAACCACTTCCGGCTGTTGTCACGGGATGTTTGCTTCACTACCTCCAGGGCGACACCAATGTCTATCTCATCGTCCACCTGTGGTAGAGTTATCCCTATAACTCTCGGAGCGTGGCGATTGAACATTAAGTAGTGTGGTTGTTCTCCTGTGGTCTCGTGTACCGCCGCGTTGAGTATTTGTTGGCACTGGGTGATATAGTCGGGCCACTTAATTGGTTGACCCTTACTCAAACACGCTAACACGGACTTAAGGGTTCTATGTAAACGTTCGGTGATGGAGTTTCCTTGAGGATGGTAGGGAGTGGAGTAAACTTGGTGAATTCCGTGGGCTTTACAGAAGTCCGCCAGGAGGTGAGAACGGAACTCGCAAGCATTATCAGCCAGGAGCGTTTTTGGCCTTCCATAGTCCCCCACGTATGATCTTATACCCCTAACTACCTCTTCAGCCTGCCTCGAACGTAATTTTAACAATTTTACAAACCTTGAAAAATGATCTACTATGGTTAATACATATCGATGACCTCCTCGAGCAGGAGTCATTTCAGTTATATCTACACTGATTCTATCCAAAGGCTGGTTTACAGGAGGCAATTCTCGCCACTGCCTTTGTAAAGTTGAGGCTGACTTAGTTTGCTGACAAGTTAGGCATTCTCTTACAAATTTCTTCACATCTGCCTTTAAATTTGGCCAATAAAAATATTCTTCCGCCTTTAATATTGATTTGAGTTGACCTAAATGTCCTGATTCTTTTTCATGAATAATAGTAAGGGCTTTCTTTTTCATCCCACCGCTGCCACCACTGTACCGAGGGTCCGAGTTGGTATACGAACAGAAAACGAATATAAAAATAATGGACAACTTTAATGATGAATAAAATAAATAAAGTACTCGCTATATCCGTGGTGGTGCTCTTACAAATGCTTATCCACCCTTAGCGACACAAACATAAACATATACCTTAATACAAATATTCCTATTCTATCCTACCTAACTATACGTGAGGGAACTGATGGAAAACGACCAAAATACACTCACGCCACAAATATTGTTTGAGAGTCACTGGGTCCTTCTGGCCGTCGTCCTTGTTTGAGAGGCAACTCCACATGCAGCCTTCGTCAAACACCAACCGAAAGACAGTCTTTTGCTGGTCCTCTCGGCAGCTGTCTGGAGCGGGGTCACGGAACACTAGTGACTGACCTCCCGCCCAGACCGGTATATATATCCTCAGTTCCAGTGACGTCACGCGTTTTTCCCATCATCCTCTTTCGCTAGTAGTACCTACTCTAACCATAACAAGGTATCTTAACGAGCGTCGAGAATACGAGGATTTACTGGTGATTCCGCTAAGGAATCACCGTAATGATAGTTGGCCCGTTGTACTCGGTACACTACCATTGTGTCATACGATTTCTGATATATGGCACGTATTTGTCTAATTCAACCATAAACAAGCTGTTCCCTTACAACAACTTTACACAGCTCTACTGTTTGGTATAAGCTAGAAAAACTTAGATTCAGGACAGACATAGGTAGATATTGGTTCACTAACAGAGTCGTGAACGATTGGAATAGGCTGGGTAGACACGTAGTAAGTGCTGAGTCAATAGGTAGCTTTAAAAGACGGTTGGATGAGAGTATGGATAGGGATGACAGGTGGGATGACTAAATATTGGATTATTCTAAGGGTGGGGGGACAAGGAACTGTCTCGTGTAGGTCATTAACTGGCCTCTTGCAGTCTCCTCATTTCTTATGTTCTTATGATCTTATGTAGTTCAGTGATAACGTCTCGGACCGTCACTCGGCAGGCTCGAGTTCGCACCTCACTCAATGTGCAAAGTTTCACTGATGCCCAAGCAGTTACTGTCCTCCTTGAAAAAGAGGATCAGGTATGTGATGTGTGAAAAGTCACAGCCTTACCCATTGATCGGGCTAAAATGGGCTCTAAGCTCTCTCTGGGAGGGTAATGGCTGGTGATCACCTTATTACATATATTCCACCACTACGTGGATAACTGCCACCAGATGGCAGTGCAGTCACCAAATTAGTTAGGAGTGTTGCCGATCGAGGACAGTGATCAACATTTAATTTAAGTACATATTTCGTGAGTAGATGAGAGAGAGCAATCACCTTGACGTTACACGCCATCACACAGCAATAGTATGGTATGTACAGGTTAATTAATAAAATAACTGAACCTCCTTGGTCCTAGAATCCTTAGATCATTATTATAATCATGAGCATATAGTGTAGCTACAGCTACCCGTCCCGTACATTATCCTTCACGGCTTTGCTCTTCTTTTTGTCACAACGATGTGTTAAATTCATCATGTTGTTATTGTTATGTATATCATCATATACTTGTACTATAGTGTATTCCATCTCAGGAAAAAAAGATGCCGTTCGGCAATCCTCTCCCAAATTGTTCCAATCTGTGTATTACTTCTTCTTTTTTTCCAAAACAAATAGATAAGTTAAATGCAATAGTGCTGAAATAACATAATTGATTGAAAAGCAATATAATACATTATATTCAATTGTTTTTCTAATCATATAAATGCATGAAATAAGTATTATGTCTGCTGGTAAAATAAACAAACGTGGCGATCTCCGCGTAGTAAAGTAGTGCGTCACACCAGTATGTAATAATGACACAGACGTCTCCCATTATCATATTGTAGTGAAATACATTAACAATAATAATCATAAATGTAATGATGATAATAATGATAAAAACTGTGATGGAAATGATAACAATTTACTGATCCGAGACATAAAACATCGACATAAGAGTCATAACGTCTGTAAGGTAATTGTCTTTATGACTTTCACCAAACAGGTCATCCAGAAAAATTCAAATGCTCCTCCAGGAATGCCTAGAATTCTTTTGGCCAAAAGCGCGTCGAGACAAAGAATTGCATTAATGAACGTCCTGTACTGAGCTGTAACATCCGGTTGGTACTTTGTATCCATTCTTGCATGTCCTGCAATACCTATCGATCTAGATACGTTTCCTGCCACAGATGAAGTACATGAATGCCTAATAGTTTGCATGGATTTCTCTACATTTTTCAACGTTAATATTCCTTTTAAAAAACAAATCAACTGTATATAGCACTACATTCAATTATTAATCGTTTGGTAAGTATAAGATGCCTACAGCTCTGCTTTCCAATAATGGCACTGGGTTCAGCTATTTCATCCTAAGGGAGATTCGTAAGCACTTCAATAATACAAGTAAATATTCATTCATAAGAGTTGTAAGTGTAGTCTTTATGTATGTTAATAAATTAAGTTAACTATGACAATAGGCCATAACTCTCCCGCCTGCTTCTCTCTCTCTCTCTCTCTCTCTCTCTCTCTCTCTCTCTCTCTCTCTCTCTCTCTCTCTCTCTCTCTCTCTCTCTCTCTCTCTCTCTCTCTCTC
>JAXIVD010003551.1:0-44929 GCA_036785275.1 Cancer borealis
ATATATATATATATAATATTGCATGCCTTAATTGTTCCTTACAGTCTATGTTCAGTATTATAAAGCAAATATATCTATAGAAATATATACATACAGTACTTTGTGTGGTGTGATTTAGCATTTAAGGAGAGCCTAGTTAGCTTGCCGGAAACAAGTATATTTTTGCTGTATTAGATTATATACTGAAAGAAAAGCCATCGAGCTGGGAGCTGAAAACCCGAGACGGACATCAAAGCCAGTTGGGCATGGTTTTGTCAGTCTTTAATCGTCTTACCAATTGCAACTACAACAAGCATAACCACTATATATCATATGATGTTTAAAGAAAGTATATTTATTCTTTCCTTTAAAGCACTGAATCAGTATATATACCTTGTAAATGTAGAATCTTTTCATCATAACTTTTTTTTAATATTTTTATTCGACTGTCACGTTTGTCTGCATCTCGACGGCTCCCAGCTCTCCCTCTCGCGGCCAGACCCATAGGCTGACGCGCCGCGGTCAGTACCAGTACTGACGAAACCACCACCTCTGCCCCGATGTACAGCCTGGGCAGGCACCCATCACCCAGAAGTAAGAACTCACGAGCATGCTATCAGGGATTACTAGTTCGGCTCTAAAGGCAGTATAATGAGTATTTTCTGCCGAATAATAAATTTTAGAAAAACTTGCAGGTCTTTTTTTCACTCACGTTGATTTCGTTGGAAATAAGCACATTATATTTTGACAAAAATTTGTGTTTCACGGCCTGCATGTTTCTTGAGCAGACAACTGGCATTATCATGTCATTGGAAAACCTCGACGAACTGAATTACTAACAGTGTTGCCTATTCTGTAAAACTGTTTATCTTCCTTAGGTAACAACTATTTTTTCAATATACTTGAATTACTAGCAAGAGCAAAAAGAAAAAATGCCTACGCCGTTTTCCCCTTTGGATATCCACACAACATTTACACATAATACAAATTACCTCAAATAGCTAGTGTGAGAGGGAAACATTGAGCAGCACAACTTGTCATAATAATCTCGGACAAGATAGTTTATTTTCATAATCAGCATTAGTGAACCTTCGTTAGGTCGCTTGAAAGCCACCACCAGCTGGACAGACACTTTGATCACAGTCTCAATAAGAACCACTGTAGTCCCTCATCAGACTGTATAGCAAATAAATCAACTTTCTGCTCCACTACTGATACTCATTTCACCTGTTTGTTATATATATGTCAACGAGCAATAACACTGATTGGATTACACACACACACACACACACACACACACACACACACACACACACACACACACACACACACACACACTGAAAAGCGTAAAAACTCCTGTAGCCTCAGTTTGGCAGAGCGCCTGCTTCAAAATACAATATTTGTTTACAAGTTTCTGATGATGATGACTGACTTCGCTACATCATATCATTACTAATTTTGGTAAACTTTTACAACTTCACAATAATGCACCTAGATCTATAAATAAAAAAAATTTTGTATGGATTTTGAAGCATTTCGAATTATATAAACATTTATTTGCATTTTGAGGTTTTCTTAATTACATTTCCGTCGCAAATTCTTAGTTTGTGAGATATTCAATGTTTTTTGTGAGACCTCTTTAAAAAGTAAAGTTTGGTTTGAACAAAGTTCTGTTGTTTGTCAATGTAGGTTAAAGCTTGGTTAGTTTAGGTTAAGTTAGGTTAGGTTAATTTAAAAGATATAAAATGTTTTCTATGACCAAAAGTAGGGAGCTGAACGAGATGCAGACACAAGACGCAGACATTAACAGACGCCATTATGGTGAAGATGTAAAATTTTACCCGGGGTTTCTGTTCAGGTTAGGTTAGGTTAGGTTAGGGTGGGAGGGGTCTGGGGGGCTTGCCCCCTCAGTTAAGAAGTTATTACGTGAGTTCAGGTTAGGTTAGATTAGGTTAGATTGGAGTGTCCGAGGGGCCGTAAGCCCTCGGTGTGAATTTAGTTTAGGTTAGAGTTGTGTCGTTGAGGGTATCTAGTTCGGTTATAGAAGCTTTTTTATATTTTTTCCCCAAAAAATGTTTCTTCACCTTAGATTTTTTCAGATAGCTATAAATGGCCTATATTTGCTTCCCCCACCCTAAAACCCCACTTTCCCGAATAATCCCCGAGCTTATTGGCTATAGGAAGAAGATCGGGGATAAGCCATAGTTATGCAGATTCAGCCTCCTTTAATCTTCAGATTCCTTATAATTCCTATCAGCATGAAATAATGTCCTATCGCCCCTTTTTATGTATTTAACTGTTGATTGATGAGGTAAACACATAAGGTAAGGAAAAAAAAAGTCCTTCGTGGTATCCTGTACTAACTTAGCACTACGAGGGAAGGCATCACTGTGCTCGTTTCTTAGCTGACTGAATGTCATGTTACTGCTTAAGGAAACCCCTGGTAACCCCACGTCAAACAGAGGCAAGGCTCCCAACCATCACTCCGTCCTCCGTCCCAACACACTTGTTCACTCGTTAACGCAGAGCATTCATATAAACGAATGAAAGCATGATAAAGAACTATGATATATTCATAGCCAATTTATGCACACTAACACGCTTCAGTACTCACACTGAACAACAATGATCATATATATATATATATATATATATATATATATATATATATATATATATATATATATATATATATATATATATATATATATATATATATATAGATCTAACCATCGAACAGTTCATAAAAGTGTTGGCAGGCTATTAAGTTGAATCTAATATAATGCTATACCACATTAATATCATATAACATGCAAGACTTACAAATGGACGTCTAACATCGCCAAAATTAATTGTTTACAATCAAACTCACAACGAGGGGCGGTGTGCGGGTGATTCCACGTGCACAGCTGCAGCTGAAGTGAACACAACACCACTGACTGACACCAGTCGTTATGTTGGAGCTCGATAGATGACAGTAACATGAATCTTTACCAAAGAATGTAGATATAAAACAATGGTATCCTGCTGTCTGTTCATTCAGACGTTAACCAAACAAACCCCATCAACTTATAAGAGTTGAAACTACTACTGTTATCATAGATTCATAACTACGTGATATGTTATACCTGTTACTTTAACATTGTTTTCACAATTACGGCCTTTCGTCATATTTTGCATATACTTGGAGACAATAATAGTCACAAAATCAAAGCCCTTCATTGTAAATCATAGATTTTACTACATTAAGAAATCTATGAATGCATAGTTATGAAATATGACAACGTTGGCGGTGCATTCATTGTCTGATAAGTTTAATACAATCCTATGTTTTCAATGACTGGCTTCCATTCTATGAATATTATTATTCTAAATAAATTTTTGAAATACGATAAAATTTCGAAAATGCAGAAGCAATTAAACAAAGGAAGTCAAATGGACATCTTATCTCGGTGACAGATCCGTGAGTAAGGGAACAACAATAAAACCAACCTTTTAATATAAATCTGGAAAAGCTTACGTAAGCCTATAGGGAACATTCACCTATAACAAAAAAAAGGCTAACAGCTCATCTCACAGCAGAATAAAGGTAGAACGTCAATTTGATCTCCACACAGCTGAAGACAAGACTTCTGTAACATGAAGAAAGGTGGGTAGCCTACTGTACTTCTTCGTCATACAAGTTACGTCATACTGCTTCTCCATTCAACATCAGCCACTAATGGTTCCTCTCTCTCTCTCTCTCTCTCTCTCTCTCTCTCTCTCTCTCTCTCTCTCTCTCTCTCTCTCTCTCTCTCTCTCTCTCTCTCTCTCTCTCTCTCTCTCTCTCTCTCTCTCTCCCTCCCTCCCTCCCTCCCTCCCTCCCTCCCTCCCTCCCTCCCTCCCTCCCTCGCTCGCTCGCTCGCTCTCTCTCTCTCTCTCTCTCTCTCTCTCTCTCTCTCTCTCTCTCTCTCTCTCTCTCTCTCTCTCTCTCTCTCTCTCTCTCTCTCTCTCTCTCTCTCTCTCTCTCTCTCTCTCTCTTTTTTTCATCTTCCACGAGAGAGCGCGGCTCTCTCTTCCGTGTAGGATGTTCACCTGAAGTACAGCGGCGTTGGTGATAACCGCATTTTTGTCGTCCACGGCTTCGAAGATTGTCTTCGATAGTCATAGACTACACCATACTTGACTGGACATTTGAAATCGGACCTTTTGCAAACAGGCCCTACGACAGATTTTTTGAAAAATCAAATAAAATACTTAGAATTAAGATAGGAACCTCAAATAAAAAGCAAACACTTCAGAGTGATGCAAAGAATTAGTCAACATACGTCATCGGTGGGCGACAATCATTAAATCTTAAGACACCAACAAAAACACAAAATTTGCAATAGTTTCCAGGAATATTGGAATTTTAAACTGAAAACGCATACATACATAGCCAATGTAGTCCATACTAATATGCAATACCATAGACTACACCATACTTAACTGTTCACTCGAAAATGGGCCTTTCGCAAACCGGTCCTATGGCTTCTTTTTTTTTCGAATAAAATACTTACAATCAACTTAGGAACCTCAAATAAAACGCAAACACTTCAGAGTGATGTAAAGAATGTGTTTATGAGCAACAAAATAAATTATTCAACATACGTCACTGTCTTGCAGGGCGAAAATAACTTGCACGAAATAAAATACTCTCTCTGCAGTAAGACCAAATAACTCCCTTTAAGGGAAGCACTGTCACTGTCGCTGTCTTCCACAAAGTTGGTGAAGGGTAATGTAGGCCTTCTTCCCCACCGTCTAGTGTTCCCCTGTCCAGCAGGCGTGTCAACACATGGAACTGCTCGGGGTCCCAGCCCTCAAAGGTGGGCTGGTACTTTTCCTTGCTATCCCAGAAGAGCTTCTCCTGGCAGCACATAGAGAGGTCACCCAAGGATATCCTACCCAGGTAACCCGAGAAGTGCCCCGTAGCTGCCGCAAGCAGGTCTTCTGGTGGTTCAGGGTCCAGGTCAGAGAGCTCTCCAATCAACATCTGAACCACCCGAGTGTCTTCCACGACCAGCTGCTCCCTGGCGGTCTGCATCTCCTCTGCCACCTCCTCCAAGGTGTATCGAGAATGACACACCATGTTGACACGCCTGACGATGGCCTCACTCTCAAAGAATTGGCGTACTTGCGTCCAGAGAGACACAAGTCACTGTCTTGCAGGGGGAGAAATATCTTTGTTGCACAGAAGAAAAAAAATACACTGTCTGCAGTAGGAGTAAGTATAACTCCCTTGAAGAAAAGCACAAGTCACTGTCTTGCAGGGGGAGAAATATCTTTGTTGCACAGAAAAAAATAACACTGTCTGCAGTAGCAGTAAGTATAACTCCCTTGAAGAAAAGCACAAGTCACTGTCTTGCAAGGGGAGAAATTTCTTTGTTGCACAGAAAAAAGCATTGTCTGCAGTAGCAGTAAGTATAACTCCCTTGAAGAAAAGCACAAGTCACTGTCTTGCAGGAGGACAAATATCTTTGTTGCACAGAAAAAAAAACACTGTCTGCAGTAGCAGTAAGTATAACTCCCTTGAAGAGAGACACAAATCACTGGCTTGTAAAAAGCAGTCATTATCTCCCCCATCACCTATTTTTTCTGTCTCTGGAGCTTCTGCCTTTTCATTTGGTCATGGCTTCTAGTATCCCTCACACAGTCGCCGGTGGTCTGGCGTTTGGAGGACAACTTGGCGTGAACATCAGAGTTTGTGTCCCTGCACAAGTTGGAGCCAAAACCATTGAAAAGGTTGCCGCCCACGACAGGGAGAATCTTGGTGATTATATTGTGCCCACTACAGCACTGTGCCACCTCAAACTCTGGGAACTTCCTGGCCAAGCCAACAAGGATCTGCAGGAATGTGTCCTTATGGTTGTCACAACCAAAATACCTGAAATAAAATGTGAATTTTTATCACATTACATGTGAACACAAAATTATACAAATAAAAATGAATAACTATCCGGAAAAAAAAAATAATAATTCAGAAGTACAATTAAATTTATAAATTAATGGATTAATTCCTATAGTTATATTACCTACTAGTCTGTAGCAACCAGAAAATACTTAGACTGCACCAAGTTAACATATAACAACATTGAAATGTTGCAAACTATCCTACTTTATTACCCATGTGTGTGTGTGGCGGGGGGTGCCTGGTGGGTGGGATGAGGAGTAGGTAGCTAGATTCGAATTTTGAATCAACGGATTCCATTGGTCTTGAGGTGACCGTGGTCAATCATGGTCTAACTAACTTGGTTAGACCATGACCGTGATATGTATCTATTTGTTAAATTCGCACGATAATTTTTAAATACATAACAGTAGTGATGGTAGCCATGATCAAATAATGACCGCTACTAAAGTTTCATCATCCACCGTTCATCAACCGTTCTACGTTCAATTTCTACAGGGAGTTTTATATGAATTTAGTACTGAAATGCTCCTAAAATCTTATAAGTCAGACATTAAATTAACCAAATGTTGCATACTTACTGCTAAAACGAGTCCGGTGTCCAGCTACAGTAGTACGTCCTTCTGGTTGCACTGCCAGTGAGTGACTGACTCTGACAGATCAACGGACGTCTCGCCGTCACACACTCAGCTCAGTTTTCTCAGCTACGCGCCACGAATTGCTGTGAAAAATTCATTCTCGAGCCGATATAATGATAATATGACATTTGATCACAATCAAATCATATTCAGGAATGGTGATTTCACAATATGTGATGTTTTATTTCAGAAATTATTGCGAATTTACCAGAAATTTTTGCTATAAACAATATGCTTTATACACAACTCCCACACGATTTTTCACTCAAACTTGTAATCTTGTTAATTTCCTATTTGCAAAAGTTGTAAAATCATTTTTTAGGTTCAGCCATGGTTCAGCAATCATTACTGATTGTAAAGACATGAAATACTGTGATGCCACAAGTTGACTTCACCTAGGCTTTATTGAATGTGTCTTCGTTTTATTATAGTTTTGAGGTTAACACAGAAACCAACTCAGTTGTAAACCCAAAGGAAATGGTGATGTGCCCTCAGATTCATATCCCCAAGGTGATACTTCGTTATATAAATGTTTTTACTCACATATCATTAATAATTTTTGTAGTGTATATTGATATTATTGTCTTATATTGGAATTGCCCCCATATCTTCAAGTTTTGTACAGTCATCCCCCTCAAGTCAGTTTTCTATGGAAAGAAATTAGAATCATATTATATTCAAGCCATTAATATTCAGTTACTCGTAAAACTGCACTCCCTAGCCTTACATAATTAACTTGCTTAGCTATCTTCTCACAACACTTTATTAAGAGATACGTGATATTGCATCATGTTGTGCAACACTCATGTTCCCGCCTGTCTACGTGATAAAAGTCACGTACGCAAATCCCCCCCCATATATTAATCCAGAAATCAGATTCAGTAGATCTCAAGATGATACTTGTTCCACGTCAAAATTAATTTCCTATAAACTGATAATAATTTAATTTCTCAATAATCACTCAGTAAAAAGATCAAAGGGGGAATATTATCGAAACCCCCCCCGTCCTCCCTCCCCACTCCCGCCTTTTCCGGTGATAGCGTCAGTGGACCCTCACCCTTCTCCCCGTTTACAGGTTAGTAAACAATGCTCCTGTAAATCTCTTAATATTTGTGAAATCCAGTGCCTCTCAACATTCTTATATAGCCCATAATCTTCCCCATTAGCCTGGTAATTCATGTAAACCTCTTTTGAGATCTATTATAAGGGGATGATCGTAATTTCCTCCCTTTTTAAGGAAGGACAAGTAACTCAAACCGCATGGCCCCTTTTCCCCCATAATAATGTTCCATTGTGTACCATATATCTTTTTCATTATAATGTTCATGTTATAGTGACTATGTATTAACTTCTGAGTTTGAGGGAAGTGAATTATTCCAAGTTAGTGGACCCTCACCCTTCTCCCCGTTTACAGGGAATATGGAGTGCCTCCACGACACCATGCACTCATTTCTTGTTTCTTTTCTTTTCTTTTAGTGAAATGTACGGCTAGAAAGCCAAGGCCAAATCTCAGTGTTATGCCTTAGTAAAAAAGAATAAACCATGTGTCACGTAGGACGGTCTGATAGACCCAGCCATAGACTACACTATACTTGACTAGACACTCGCGACAATCGCTGACAGACGATATTACATTTCCGTCCTATAGATTCCGCTGCTATGAGTGATGACAGATAATACTTCATATATCAGTTCATATTCTACTTAGGACATTGTATTTCATGTCTTTACAATCAGTAATGATTGCTGAACCATGGCTGAACCTAAAAAATTATTTTACAACTTTTGTAAATAGGAAATTAACATAAAGATTACAAGTTTGAGTGAAAAATCGTGTGGGAGTTGTGTATAAAGCATATTGTTTATAGCAAAAATTTCTGGCAAATTCGCAATAATTTTTGAAATAAAACATCACATATTGTGAAATCACCATTCCTGAATATGATTTGATTGTAATCAAATGTCATATAATCGTTATATCGGCTTGGGAATGAATTTTTCACAATTCGTGGCGCGAAAGGCAAAAGGCGAAAGAGGTCACAAGAAGAAGAAGACCAAAACAATCCTTTACAAAGATCAACAACATAAATAGTTCAATTCATTGGTCCCATGACGCTATTATAAGTCTCATGGAAAATGTTCATGAGCAGAGGAAGAAGAAGAGAAGTGCTTCCTCCATAACGGCTTGTGTTGTTGTTATGATCAGCTGATTCCACAAGGTTAGTTCTTCTACGTGTGTGACCAGACTGGTAGTCGTATCGCTGTAAATCCAGAAAAAACGGAAGCCAGGCTAGCGTTAGCAAAACCTAGTGTGACCGTAGCTTTCATCAGCTTCTATTGTATACTCTGAATCATGCTTGAAATAAGATTTGAAACTATTTTGTTTGTTTTCTACGTTTTCACTGTGCATGGCAGGATAAAAGGAAAAGTACGTACGCCGGGAAAGTGATGTATGGTGATAAGATCATTGGAAAGAACATTGCTAGATAGAAGAGGAGTAGGAGTCAATGAAACCAACAAGCTGACTAGAGACCATCACCAATAAAGAATTACAATGGAATTATTTTACACAGTCTCTGAGAAACGCTCTTTCGATGACACTCAGCAAACATCGTAAGTTGATTAGGAATGTTACGTTTTTTTCTTCTTGATGTTATTCATGGGTATATGAAAGTATGAGTGAAGTATGAGTATGAGTGAATTGATTACGAGTGACTTAGGGTGTTGTGTTCAAGTTTTGGTTATATTTTACAATTACGCTCTCAACACTAAGGTGTTGTGTATCCTGCCATGCTCAGTGAAAACGTAGAAAAACTGAATATTTGGAAATAGTTTCAAATCTTATTTCAAGCATGCATGTATATTAGTCTGGACTACATTGGCTATGTATGTATGCGTTTTCAGTTAAAAATTCCAATATTCGCGATTGTCGCGAGTGTCTTGTCAAGTATGGTGTAGTCTATGCCCAAGTCAATCCCGCCTGGAGCGTCCACTTTCGGCTTGGAGGATACGAAGACAGTTCCAAGCCGAGGAGACTCGGCTTCGAAGACTGCTCTAGAGATTTCTTGGGAGACGGATTTCAGCTTGCAAACCGGATTCCCTTGAAAAACACCGACAAAAAGGAAATATGGCGGCCTAGAGAGAGTAAATAGTTACTTATTTGAGTAAAATATACTGAATCCCACCTTAATTGTGGGAAATGACGCCATCTTAGTAGAAAAATAGTGCGTTGAATACACAAAAGTGTTAATACTGTGTGGTAAAGCGGTAAAGCACAACCTTAATCAGGGTAAAGCATAGTTTTATCCTGATTAATGCCAGTAATGTCATGAAATGAGTATGTGGCGTACTATCTATAATAGCACAGCTTACAGGTACGGCAGCCGTACCTAAGTGCTCGCTTATAGATACGGCACGTGCCTATCTTTGGGGTAATAAAATATGAATAACTCATAACCGTACCTAAACAAACCTAACATAACATAACCTGATCTAACCATAACCTAACGAATGCTGTATCCTTATAGTGCTCGCTTATAGATACGACACGAACCTAACTTTGGGATAATAAAATATAAAAAGCTTATATAACCGAACCAAACCGTACCTAACCAAACCGTACCTAACCAAACATAACCTAACATAACATTACCTAACCTAATTTAAACATAACCCAACGAATGTTGTATCTTCATAGTGCTCGCTTATAGATATGGCATGTGCCTAAGTTTTGGGTAAAAAGCTTATATAACCGAGCCTAACTGAACTTAACCGTACCTAACATAACATAATCAACCTAACATGAAAGATGCTTTACAAGGTAAATAATAAGGCACAGGCCGTACTAATAGCGGATGAATATCAGCATAGACCAAGGGCAATTAGAATACATTTAGATGAATACAAGCCATTTTCTTTCGTAGCCACACGCCATTCTGGTGAAGATGTAAAAAATTAACAAATAAAATAACTTTGTTAGCATAACTTTCCCAGAGCTGCAGTTCAATAAGCCTAACCATAGACTACACCATACTTGACTGGACACTCGAAATCGGACCTTTTGCAAACAGGCCCTACGGCAGATTTTTAGAAAAATCAAATAAAATACTTAGAAATAAGATAGGAACCTCAAATAAAATGCAAACACTTCAGAGTGATGTAGAGAATATGTTAATGAGCAACAAAAACAAATTAGTCAAAGTACGTCATCAGTGGGCGACAATTATTAAATCCTAAGAAACCAAGAAAAACACAAAATTTGCAATAATTTCCAGGAATATTGGAATTTCAATCTGAAAACACTTACATGCATAGCCCATGTAGTCTATATTAATATACAATACCATAGAATACACCATACGTGACTGTGCACTCGAAATCGGGTCTTTCGCAAATGTGTCCTGAGGTGATTTTTTGTTTGTTTTATTTGAATAAAATACTTAAAATCATCATAGAAACCTCAAACAAAAAGCAAACACCTCAGAGTGATGTGAAGAATATGTTTATGAGCAACAAAAACAGATTAGTCAACATACGTCATCGGTGGGCGACAATTATTAAATCCTGACACCAATAAAAACACCAAATTTGCAATAATTTTCAGGATTATTGGAATTTCAATCTGAAAACACTTACATGCATAGCGCATGTAGTCTATATTGATATGCAATACCATAGAATACACCATACGTGACTGTGCACTCGAAATCGGGTCTTTCGCAAATGTGTCCTGAGGCGATTTTTTGTTTGTTTTATTTGAATTAGATACTTAAAATCATCATAGAAACCTCAAACAAAAAGCAAACACCTCAGAGTGATGTGAAGAATATGTTTATGAGCACTCAAATGGCTGGACAATCCAGCCATAACCCCAGATCAATCGATATCAATAGCTAGTGTGACCACACCTTAAAGGTTTGTTTTGGTCTTCCTCTTCTTCTTCTTCTTGTGACCTCTTTCGCCTTGATATAGTCATGCGCGAAGTAAATGCTATATTTGCATCGAATTAAAATTTATATTTGGGTGTTTTCTTGTATTGTCGTCTATCCTATTTTTTTCATACTCATAAAACGTCATTGAAAAAGAAGTGCAATATTTTTTTTGTTGCATATATACTGAATAAACGATAGTTTCTCAACTCAGACCTCCTGTGACATCAAGATCAAGATCAAGCCACGAATTGTTGTGAAAAATTCATTCCCAAGCCGATATAACGATAATATGACATTTGATCACAATCAAATCATATTCAGGAATGGTGATTTCACAATATGTGATGTTTTATTTCAGAAATTATTGCGAATTTGCCAGAAATTTTTGCTATAAACAATATGCTTCATACACAACTCCCACACGATTTTTCACTCAAACTTGTAATCTTTATGTTAATTTCCTATTTGCAAAAGTTGTAAAATATTTTTTTAGGCTCAGCCATGGTTCAAACATGAAATACAATGTCCTAAGTAGAATATGAACTGATATATGAAGTATTATCTGTCATCACTCATAGCAGCGGAATCTATAGGGCCTACATGTAATATCGTCTGTCAGCGATTGTCGCGAGTGTCCAGTCAAGTATGGTGTACTCTATGGCCTAACCAAAGCTGACCAAACCAAACCAAACTAAACCTAACGTAACCGAACCAAACAAGATCTAACCAAACCTAATGTAACCTAAAATAAATCGTATTTTTTCTGTAATTCAGCGGCATAACTGTTTGATATGATCTTAACAAGTTTCTGAGGTTGAATTTGCAGTGCATACTAAAGGTAAGGAGATATCGAATAGGTCATCTTACGAATCTTTACCGGTAATAGGTCTGTAGACTACACATTAAATGACACTACCTTAGGAAGGTCATATAGGGAGAGGGACTTTTGGGAGTTCAAGTAAGCAGTGACTTGCGCCCCCGGAGAACAGTGTATTATAGTTAGACATAGATAAATAGAAAGATACTGGGATTTATTGGTAGGTGTGTGACAAATAGAAGTTCTGAGGTCATTCTGAGGTTGTATTTAACGCTAGTAAGACCCCACTTAGATTATGCAGCTTAGTTTTGGTTATATACTTTGTTGGATTATTTTCGGCGCGGACATTAATTTCGGCAACCATAACAAAAAGGAAATTAATATGTCGCCAAATAGTTTCAAATAAAAGCACAGTAGCTACGTTTTATTTTTAATAAAGTTTTTAGGAAAGTTTGCAAGCCAGATAATAATATTTCGGCACCAAGTCAAGAAAAAGTGTTTTTGTGGTGGCCACAGATTGGGCCCAAGACATCCCCAAGACGTTCTTCGAAACTCAATCCCACGCGTGGACGACAAAAACCATGGTTAGTCGCAGCCATGCGAGACCTACGCGTGGTAGACAAAAAGAAAAGCGAGTTGAATACAAGGCAAAAATGTTCACAATGCTATAATAAAAAGGACGCTAGAATGGCAAAAAACACGATATGTTTATGATCAACGGTTATATCATACACAAACACAGACTCGCATCATAACATTCATCATGGTCATTATGAAGGTTACATAAGAACAAAGAAGGGTAGCAAGAGTGGTCTTGGGGCGAGCATTGGAGGGACGTGCTGCAGTGAAGGGTTGGGGGTTCCAGGCCCCCAGGGTGAAGACGGAAAGTAATCAGAGTGAGGGAGATCAGCACCACTATCAACAATCCTTCTTATGTCGAGCAGGCGAGTAGCATCTGTCACGGCATGAATCCAGTTTCCGTCAGGAGCAGGATTCGGTGGTATGTGGAGAGCGTGCTGGATATCGAGGGTGACTGGGGCGTCTGGGCGTCTTGGTATGAGTTGTGCCGCTGTCACGGATGTTCTGGCCAGGATGTGATGATGGAGAGAGAAGAAACCACATTCCTGCTGAAGGGTGTGCATACGCATCCATCTTGGGGCCCTTAGGATGGCACGCATGGCATAATTCTGAATGACCTCGAGGGAGAACACACGGCAGGGTGCGAGGCCAACCAGGCAGGGAATGCAGTAGTCAACAATGGATCGAATGGCGGCAAACCCACTTGACGTACGAGCAGGTGCACAATACGGATGTCCCCTTCACCCAATTAGTTGGTTCTCCATCGTGTCTCCATCTAGGGGATACACGGGCTATCTAGAGCCCGTTTCACCCAGTAAGAACTCGACACGGCGTTGAGAAAAAAAACTGACGCATCACCGGGAGCTGATGTAATCACCTTTTCCATGTTGATGCATCTTATCATCAATCTGCCAGTTTTTTTCCAAAACCTTGTAACAAATATTAACATCAAGAGTAATGGGAGTGCGGTTCAGGCTGCTGGAGCTTTAAAGACCTTCTTGCAGAGGATTCAGTCTCCGTTGCATGTATGCAGCAATCAATTGCTTTGAACCATTCTTATCGCCTTCCACAATGGATCCACGCACCGTCACCAGCCTCCATAACCTTCGCCTGGGCTACCTCAGAACAACTCAAATGATAAATGAAGAGTTCGTTTCATCTAGAGGTGGAGGAATCACAACTACAACAATATACTGTCCTTGCACCGCCTGGCTGCGCCTCTACCGTCACAACTTATCCAAGGGAAGTCGACATAGGCGGATCTAGGGGGGGCCATTGGGGCCATAGCCCCCCCAGAAGGTACGTTGGCGCCCCCCCTGTCACCCTGCATCAGGGGGACCATGGCCCCAATGGCCTCCCCCTAGATTCGGCTATGGGCGCCCCTGTCACCCTGCATCAGGGGCACCATGGCCACAATGGCCTCCCCCTAGATCCGGCAATGGGCGCCCCTGTCACCCTGCATCAGGGGCACCATGGCCCCAATGGCCTCCCCCTAGATCCGGCTATGGGCGCCCCTGCCACCCTGCATCAGGGGCACCATGGCCCCAATGGCCTCCCCCTAGATCCGGCTATGGGCGCCCCTGTCATCCTGTGTAATTTTCGCTAGGTCTTGTAATAAAAAGAAGCGTGTAGAAGCAAAGCACACACAACATTTATCTAACCTTGATCATATCTGACTTCAGCAAGGAATTATGGTCTGGATGATGGATTGGAAGAGGGGTGGGGCAGAGACAGGAGGGAGACACAGGTGGCCCCCCCCTCGGGGATGGGGCCACCTACATGGTTAGCTCTCACCCCACAAAGCAGGAATGGCGGGCGACCGCACTCTAATGTAGTACGTATGTACTCTCCAGTAGAATGAATAGAGTACGACTGGTAGCTGAAAATTAATGTTTAAGTTGTAGAGATTCCGTTCAGGACCGGTCCCATTGTACATACTACTGTGTTTTTTTCAATGTTCATGTAACATGTTGTGTGCAATACTAGTCTGATCACCAGTTTGTTCAGATATTTCCTATCAGTAGCTATTAAAAAAGTCAAGTTTATGTCCTGAAAAATAATTTATATCCGGGTGTGATTATGTGATACAGATCATGTTAGAGTTAAAGTTTCAATTAAAAGTTTGTTTGGTTTCATAAGATTAATTTCTATGGCGCCCTTTCTTAGCTTGGCCCCCCCCAGAATAGCTCCCTAGATCCGCCTATGGTCGACACGGCAATTAACATCCTTGTTGAAGCCGTCGCCTTATGCCCTCCAAGAAAAAGAAGAAAAAAAAGATAATTGAGGAAAACATTTAAATCTAAGAATAACTGTGATAATAACAGGCCGGTATTGACAATATATCAAGGGTTTGGTCGTGGAAGTTAGACATCCCCCTCCCCAAAAAATAATTAGTCTCTCCTTTAAAGTACAATTTTCTTTGTAGGTATTTGTTTTGCAATGGGAGTCTGTAGGTGGGGGTGTAGGTGACTGTCTTCCTGCTACTGTTATTCACGAAGGCGGCAGAGTGCAGACTCAGTGACAGCAGTCAGTGTAGGGACGGAGACATGTTGATCGAGGAGCTGCATACGAGTCCCAGAGGAGAGGAAGGAGAAGCTGGAGAACCGTATGAGAATGGTGGTGGTGTTGAGGAGGGCGCTGGAGGACATGACCCAAGCTTGCAGGGAGACGCTGGAGGGGAGGGAGGAGAGGATGGAGATGATGCAGCTTCTCTGGAGCCTCCCACTTCCATCATCGTCACCAACCTCACACTAGAAACCTTCGAGGAACAAGTGGAGCGCGTAAGTTATTGGACTTCAATAAGGGAGAGGGGAAGGTATCTCTTCTATCTTATTTACATGTTTTAGGTTAAGATATTCTAAACAGTATTGTGGAGGATTGAAAAAAAAGAAAAGATCAATTGTTAGGGCAGGATTGGACTCTTAAGATAATTACAGATCAAGTGTTAGGGAGGCTTAGAGACTTTCTAGTGTATGGCTCTCATCTCTTGGTTATGTTGAGTGTGTCATGCATATGCTGATGTAAAAATAATACTGGTATTATTTTACATCTTCATCAGAATGCTCTAGAGAATTCAGGGTTATATTAATACATTACTTGATGAATTCTGAATAGATTTTTCTTAATTACATTTCCATTGCAAATTCCCAATATGTCAGATATTCAATGTTTTCTATGAGACCTTCTCTTCAAGAATAAGGTAAAGTTTAGTTTGGTATGAATAAGAATGTTATTTTCCAATGTAGGTTAAAGTTTGGTTAGGTTAAGTTACGTTATTATGTTAATTTAGAAGCTATCAAATGTTTCCTATGACTAAAAGTCGGTGGTTGGACGAGGTGCAGATGCTATTTTTTTGTAGCCACACGTCATTATGGTGAAAATGTAAAAATTTACCATAATACTTTTCACTCATTGTAATATTTATTTTTGTATCCATTATCCATTGTTATACTTTCTGTTAGGTAGCCAAGTATCTGGGTATTCCAGAAGTTAGCCAGTCTCACTGCAAAGGATGCCTATGTGTTGTATGAGATGCCTTCCATTCACCCGACACCATTCTAATGCTTTTCTGTAGGAAATCATTCATCCTGGGATTCAATTTTAAAAATAAAAGTTTAAGAATTGGCCTTTAGGGGGGGGGGTCAAAGAAGAGTGGAGCTCACCCTCTGTAAGGTAAGGTTTTGTTAGGTTAGGTTAGATTAAGTTTTGTGAGGCTTGGTTAGAAAATAACAACACCAACATAGCTGGATGGGTGCACTTGTGGAAATTTACTAAAGGACTGGTAGTCTTTTATTTAGAGCACAGTGGGATGCTTAGGAGGAAGTTGCTCCTGGACACTAGAGATGAGAGTGGGCAGGAGGTTGAGCCTGATCACTGTGGCATTAGTGTTGGTATCGGCAGTTGGGTGTACAGGCTGTGGCTGTGGTGGCAGGTGCTCAAGGTAACCTCACATTCAAGGAGGTAGTGAAGGTGGCGATACAGAGAGGTGATCATAGAGTGTTTCCTCTTCGCCAAGCCGGATTTCTTGGAGACAGGGAAAACCGAGGCAGAGGCAATGTAGGCAGTCGTGTATGAGTGAGCACACTCTCTCTCTCTCTCTCTCTCTCTCTCTCTCTCTCTCTCTCTCTCTCTCTCTCTCTTTCTCTTTCTCTTTCTCTTTCTCTCTCCCACCCCATCCTCCTTCACCACTACTTCAAAGGACAGGATGGCGGAATATAACATAATTAATCTTAAGGAATAATGTAATAAGTTTAATTTTCCTGTAGTTCTTGGACCACTTCCCCTTGCACTCATTCATCATTATGCAGTTTTATTAAATAATAAGTAAAAGGGATTTACATTAACTGTAGATGTCAGCATTTTTCTCTTAGTATGAAATTTATGGGGAAATTAAGCCTGTCAGGCACTGGCTATCAGGTCTTGAGCAAGATTATGTTACAACTCTATTCATTTCTTATTTAGAGGTTTATATTAGGAAGCTTCACCTATTCAATTTTAGGTTATATTTTCACATAAAAGAAGTGCAAAACAAATTAGGATTGAGAAATTGTATAGAATTTGTGACTTCCCAGAAACTCAGGTAGTGGCAATCAGAGTTTGTACTGGTTTGTGAACCTCTGTGATTATTGCTATTATTGCTAACCTCTTGCAGTTAAAATTGAGAAGAGAGAAAAAGAAACTTCATTGGAACCCATAAAATATTTTGGACAATATGGTGACATCTTGATGCCTAAGTTTTGTTGAGTTGCTATCTTCCCGAAGATTATCATATTACATGTAGTATATTGCAATACCATGTGTTTATTTAGGTCCTGCTGATAAAGTATCTTCTTTGTAATCCTATGTACTCTTAAGTTATACAGACCCTTAGATAATCTATCTGATAGTAGAATTCTGATATGCATTACAATATTGTAAAGTGAATGATTACTTATATGCATTTTTTTGTGTGTTGGTTTATGTACGTGTGTGTGTGTGTGTGTGTGTGTGTTGATTTCTGTAGTGCAAAATATTCATTTGAAAATGTCACTAATTTGTTGACAAGTAGGGAACAGAATAAGAGTATGAACAATAAAACATTTTCCTTCCAAGAGGGAACTCCACTGTGCTTTAAATGACACTGAGGAAAAAGTTATAAATGACATGTAGCAGAGATACTCATTATTCTGACCCAGTTTGTATTGAATGTTTAAGATCACGAGAACCTATGTACTATAACAATATTACTACTGAAACTGCTAATATGTATGGATAGATTTGCTGCTTTCCTGTCATGCATCCTGATCTGCAAAGCCCGAGCCTATTATGGGTGGCTCACCAACATGCCAGTGGACCTATTGTGCATGCTTGAGTAACTGATCCTTGTAAACAGGACTGAGGGGAATGTTAACAATGAACTGAATGAGCTTTTTAGCTTGGCCACCTCATTCATGTTTAAGGTTTGGTCACAATAGCAGTCATAAAATCACAGTTGTCTACCATCACCGAGTCATTTCTGTGATGTACTGCTTTGGTCATTTGATAATGTAACTTCTTTCTAAAGAAAATTTCAGATACTGAATGATTAATTGTATATGGTACCTATGTTTTGGGTTTATTTATTTAGGGTTAGTTTCTAAAGTTTGGGAAACACATAAACTATGAAATTGATTACATGATAGAGGTATTTGTTTGTGCTGGTGCTTGTGTGCGAAAGACAATTTTGTGATTTCCCAGATAAGGTTTTTCTGATTGAGATTAAATGTTTGCTGTCCTACTTTTGTGTCCTATGGCTGACTTTTCCACTAATATGTAATTTTTTCACTACCCAACTTAACGTGAAAAATCTTGTGCAGTAGGTAGAGGAGAGGAAGGGAAGGAAAGGGAGCTGAGCAGGGTGGAGATAAACAAAGGTGAGGAAAGAGGAGCTGATGTAGAAGGAGTTGGACAAGTATGACTGGTGTAGGATAAGGGTTAAGGAAACAGAGAATTAATGGTGCAGGAGGTGAGAAAGAGTGGCAGAGGGAGAGCCGCAGAGGAACACAGGGTACAAATAAGAGATGGAAGGCTGCAAAAGGGGTCAAGGGAATAGAAGAACAATGTCTCTCCTACCAGTTATGTTTCATATTCTAATGGATTACCCACACAAGTATGTATGTGTGTACGTACACTCAAAGAGGATGATTGCTTATCACTGTTGTGATAACCTGACACAGTTATGTGACTGTGTGTATGTGTTATTCACCATGGTCTGGAGGATTACAAGCTGGACTTGTGATAATCAGTCATTACCCTCCGGGATAGAGCTCAGAGTTTATAGAAATGGATCTATGAGTAAGGCTGAGACTTCTCACAAATCACACATATCCATCCCCTTACTCAAGGGAGACAGTAACTGCTTCCTGTCAGTGAAAATTCCTTACAACCTGAGCAGGGTTCAAACCCCAGCCTTGCAGGTTGGCAGGCTGAACCATGGGAGTATGTGTGTGTGTGTGTGTGTGTGTGTGTGTGTGTGTGTGTGTGTGTGTGTGTGTGTGTGTGTGTGTGAAAGAAAGAGAGCACATAATCAAGCTTCTACATATGCATTCAGCATTTTCTTCCACCTAACTTAAATTTAAAAACTCATCTCTTCTCTTGGTTCTGTGTGATATATACTGATGTTTGATACTCTAGCGTTACATTCTTTAGTACTATGATCCAGCATTAAGACTTTGATTATGATGTCAACTTATATCTTTTATTTAGTGATAATAGGTGTGCCTCCTGCCTAGTTATCACCTTTACACTGATTCCTCTCTTAATATTTGTTTTCCCCACTTTAAACTGTTACGAGATAGTTTGCTAACCCTCAAAAACCATTCATGTAGCTTCCATAACTTTCATTACAATTTAGGATCCAAAATATTACCACCACTTGAACAAGACAGAATTCAAATGATGTGCAGAGCAGTGTATCCGCATTTGATAAAGGGAAGTAGGACAAGTGGAGGTGGAACAGCATTTGAGGCAACTGTGTTATCATTACTATGAGTGCAGGTGCTTCTCTCTTTGTCTTACTACATAGTAAGCAAAGATGGATGTTGAATAGCTTGATATAACTTTATGTATTATTGAATGTGTAATTTCATGGCTGTCATAATATAAGAATCCAGCTAAATGCTCACATGTGAAATGAATGTACGTTTATTGTCCGGTAAATTAGGGGGGATCATTTTTTTTCTTCTTTTTTTCACTTATGTGTATGTTTATGATGAGATAATTACTTTTTCTCAGTGAATATTCTCTTAGATTTTACTTCCAATAACTAATAATGTATATTACCATAACACTATTTTACTTTAGCTTTGGGATTTTTTTCAAGTAACAATATTTTTAACAATGATTCAGTAACGATACATCAATTCCTCAATCTATTTCCCACCTGTGAAGGGAATCATCACAAATTACTCAAGATGATTATTTATTTCAGGAGAAGTTTGAATCCCTCTTCCACGAAATTGATGAAACAGTGAATTTCCAGTACTTCAAAAGCTTCAGAAGAGTGCGGGTTAACTTTGCCACAGCTGATCAGGCCACCAGAGGCCGAGATAAAATTCACATGACTGAAGTCAATGGCGAAGTTATCAAGGGATACTTTACACAGGTGAGAAAAATTTTATATATACATATATATATATATATATATATATATATATATATATATATATATATATATATATATATATATATATATATGTATATATATATATATATATATATATATATATATATATATATATATATATATATATATATATATATATATATATATATGTATATATATATATATATATATATATATATATATATATATATATATATATATATATGTGTGTGTGTGTGTATTGTATATATATATATATATATATATATATATATATATATATATATATATATATATATATATATATATATATATATATATATATATATATATATATATATATACATATATATATATATATATATATATATATATATATATATATATATATATATATATATATATATACATAGCTCATATATGTATTATGTATTATATATACCACATACAGGAACATCTTGCAACTCTTGTAAAAAAAAGCACTATCAGTACTTCCCATTGTTGTTCACAACTGTTGACGGAGTTTAAGAATCCTTAACAAATTCCTGCTATTCAGATTTGACACTAGATAAGGAGGAAATGACACATTTCAAGTGATCATGCCTTGCTAAAGAAACAGTCATGTTCTATGTTATGCATCAAACACAGCTAGGAACTGATTTTGCTTCTAAGGTTTTTCATATAATTAAGCAGGGGCAGCAATGACATGCACAGGGGGGAGGAGGGATAGAAGGATGAATGTTGCATTTAATGGTGAACTGCTTGAGGAGATGGAATGTTTTAAATATTTAGGGTCAAAGATTACTATGTATGGAGGAATAATGACAGAGGTGAAGTCTACAATCAGTGATGTAGGAAAGGTGTTGGGAGGAATGAGTGTTTAGTTGTAGAGTTATGAGAGTGAGTGTAAAGAGAAAGTTGTATGAATTAATAGCTCTTCGAATTGCATTATATGGGACTAAAACATGAAGTATGACAGTAACAAAGAAGAAGAGATTGAATGTAACAGAAATGAGATTTATGAAGAGTACATATGTGTTATTCACCATGGTCTGCTGGATCACGCTCTGGACTCATCATCGTCAACCATTACCCTCCCGGAGGTAAGACTGGATACGGCTGAGTCCTCTCACACATCACACAACCCCATCCCCTTGCTCAAGGGAGAAATTAACTGCTCCCTGTCAGTGAAAAATCCTTAGCAACCTGAGCAGGGTTTGAACCTACACTTTGCTGGTGACAAGTGGAGACATTAACCACTGAACCACGGAAGTGGTGTGAGTATGCATATGTGTAGTGGTGGGGAGTAATGGATATGGAATGAGTGAGAACTAAAGAAGTGCAAAGGAGAACTGATGTTACGAGAGTTGGCTGGTCAGCAGTGTGTTATGTGGTGGTTTGGACATATTGAGAGAATGGAGGAGGATCAGTCGGTGAAGAAAATTATGGGATCTGATATGAGAAGTGTGAGGTTGAGAGGAAGGCCGTGAATGGGATGGATGTACAGTGTGAAGAGATCGTTAAATGAAAAGGGAATATTTGTGGAACAAGGAAGGATGATTGTGCAGGATAGATGTGTGAGTGACTAGTAGTAAAGAACACTGTATTAAAACTTGCTAAGATAGTCATAATTCACAGCCCATCGTCCTGGGAAGCAATCGAGGGGGAGACCCTCACCTGCAGCCACCAGCACGGGACAAACAGTTCCTCATCTCGCCACCAGCTTCTCCACCTGTGGGTTGGGAGCCCATTGAGGAGGGACAACCACTTGTCAACTACGACCTTATCTCAGCTGTAGCAAACCTTGCCCCAGGTGGGTCCATAAGGGGAGATATCCTGAATGTTTGCTTAATCAATACAACTCCTTATATAGAATAAGCACTAACAAGGAATAATTTTCAATCATGATATGCTCCTGCTAGCAGTATTCAATTATTAGACTAAAGAATTGTATTTTGTAAGTTTGGCATTGATAATATTTGAATTAAATTTATCTTTCATAAGAAGGTAGTTTTACATGTTGCTTCACACATGCAATATGAAGCACTGCAACTGTATATTTTTAGATTAAATAAGATTACAGTACATTCATCTCTTCCAACCACAGGATTATGTTTTAAAAGATACCTCGTTTGGTGAAGTGACTTTATGTTGGTTTTCCTCTCTGGTGGTAGGACGAAGAGTTTTCTGTTTTCCTTTTGCCTGGTGCTTTTTGCCAAAAACTTTTCACACACCTATCTCCCAGCAAACACCTAATCCACACAGCTTCACCTTCTTCTAAAGCCACACTGCTTTTCACATATACCGGTAATACCTTCTGTACCTTCTCTGATCCTCTTTATCAGTACCATACCATACACCTTACTTACTACACTCAACAAGCTTATACCCATAAAACTAACACACTCATACTTATCATCTTTACTTTTATACAAGGGAACTACACATGCACTCGTCCAATTAACTGGTACCACACTGGTCACAAAACACACACTTAAGAGTCTTAGTAACCACTCAATCACGCTTGTACCGCCACTTTTCTAACATTCAACAGCACAGCCATCTAACCCTGCAGCTTTCCCTGCTTTCATCTCCTTTATTTCCTCTTTCGTGATCTGTGTTATTCAACTGTCCTAGCACCTTCCCTCCATTTTCTCTTCCCACTGCAACAATCTTAGACTTTCTATCTTCTGCTACATTTAACAGGCCTTCAAAATATTCAGCCCATCTCTCCTCAACTGCTTCCTTTTCAACCAACATTATACCGTCCTCTCTCTTCACCTTTTCTTAATTTTCAGATGTTTCCTCCTTATCCTGTGTACCTCCTTCCATAACATCTTGTTCTTCCTATCCCACCTTTCATCTAGTCTCAATTTTGCAACACGCACAACCCTTTTAGCTTGATTTCTCTTTTCCTTGTATCTCTCATATGACACCTCACCCTTCCTCTGCAGTCACATTTCATGGGCATGCCTCTTCTGCTGCAGCCAATCTTACAGCTTTACACCACCATTCACTCCCCTTTCTCACCCCCACCTCCCACTCTTCTCATACCACACACCTTTTCTATACACCCCATCACCTTTCTCACTCACCACATTTTCGTTGCTCGTTATTGCAACGTTTTCGTGTTCTGTTAATCAACTTATTCTTTGGTCACGGGGTTACAGAACACTAACTTCTAAAATGATTGTCATTGAAAATCTTTCCGTTTTCTATAATTTTAATTAACAAATAATCTTCCCTTGCACCTTTTGTCATATAATAACATCATCCTATTTTCTTGCTTTGACACATACATAATCAAGCACATAAGTAATTCTTCTAATTTCTCTCCTTGCTCCTTCTGTTGTATAGTAACATCATTCTTCCTCCTTACTTTGACACAAACATAATCAAGCACATAAGTAGTTCTTCTAGGAGCTTATAAAAATATTCATAATCATGGAGCAACATATAATAAAAATAATCACGAAGCAATACATTTTAAAGTAAACACGGAGCAATACATTTTAAAGTAATCACGGAGCAATACATAATAAATCACAAATCCTACATAAAATCAAATCCTAACACTAACATCCTACGGCTGCTTTTAAGACTGCATTAGAAGAGAGCTTCCACTTATCCCAATATCCCAGCCCCATTGGGAGCTGAGTTGGGTGAACCTCCTCAGTTGTAAGTCAGGGTGAATCTGCCTTCTAATACAGCCTTTCTTATTTTCAAAATCTTGACAGTTACCTATTCTCTCCAGTCACAGCGTCTGTGAGATCCTAATTTTCAAAACTTAATGTTATGTCTCTATATAATTTCACAAAGTTATGTCTCTTTTCAATTTCATAAAGTTTAGTTCTACAACGGCTGGCACCCAACGAATTTTCCCGTGTGTGTTCTTCCAACCGTCCGTGAAAGGCACTTGAACTTTCTCTTTCTCCCCTCTATGCCCACATCTGGTATGTGGTCAAGGGGTCTCCCTGGCACCCTCTGTCCCACTCTGTTTATTATCCATTGTACAACACAGCTCTGTGTGTTGACTCACGACATACCCCCACCTTTAAAATGCACGTCCTCGTGCACCATAATAATGATGTGGACACGCCGCTTAAGTTGACGGTGCAGGATTCGGCATCAATTCATGAGACTCTTGGGTGTCTTCCGGTTGGATAACCGAGAAGCGTGCCAGGAATCACGCGCCCATTTCAGTCCAACAGCTAGTAAGACAAGGAGTAGGGTGACCAACACCGTGATAGCCATTCTCGTCCACTCCGGGAGTCCCGCGGCAGTGTCCTGTTGCTTCAATATTGGCTGCAGTTGGTCAATGTAGTCGTTTAGGGGAATAGGTTCCAATCTATTACTGCTGGGTAGGGTGATATTAGTAACATTCATGAGAAATCCATGTTCCCATGTTGTGAAGGGGAGAGGCAGAGAGAAAGGGTATGGCTTGCTATCTACTGGTTGCATAAATCCATCCTTGCAAATATATGATAAAAATTGGTGGAAACTCCTAAACAATTTGTGTTTTACACAGTTAGAGACAGATTGTTTTTAAAGAAACAATGTTAATTCACAAAAATCAGTATTTTTGTTATAACTGGTCCCATTGGTGGACAAATCAATAAATCATCATATTTCCTACATACATTAAAATCATCCATCAAAAAATAATGAGTTCTTGACTCACTAATAACCAAATAATGCTTTGATATATAATGTAACATGAAAGCATCAATATGTGGAATAGGATATGGTAAATAATCCATTTTAAGATATCAAAAGTGTCTATGGAATCACCTCTGAGGGGAATAAGTAAGTAGAAACTCAATCCATCTAATGCAGTCTTATATACAATACGAATAGCAGCTCTATGTAAACCTAAAAATTCTGGTTCAGGAAGGAACAATAAACCAATAATCTTAACAGAAATATCATCCAATAATTTCAATAACATAGTGTTAGTTACAATGTGAGGAGAAACATGGTTTTCCAACATGGTCTGTAACCCAATTCTTAAATTTATATGATCTTCAGAGATAACACATAGCTAATTGTACATGTAGAAAAGTTTCTAATATAAGTACTTCCTGATTTGATTCAGTTATAGTATTATTTAATTTATTAAATATTTTTCAGTCATACTCGTAGTGGTTTCCAGCTTATCTAATGCTTGGTGTACATTTTGTTAAATCACCTAGAGTAACATTCAAATAAGAGAGTGTACATTGCGGACTCTTCTTTCTTCGTCCGTAAATTGATTAAGAGATTGCAATTTCTCGTTAATGTGATTTATTTGATAGTCTTGTGTTGCTGTACCAAAGTGAGCATTTGCAATTTATCCTATAATATTTACAACACCTCATGTATGTCTATTTCTCTTGGAATCATTTAAGTTATAACCTAAAATATGGATCAAGTAATCATTCACAGCAAAATGTAACTGCTTAAACTTCGAATCAAATCCAAACACATGTCACATAATTAAATCACTTCGCATAATTAAATCACTTGTAAAATCATCATCTTTTACACTATCAAAATTGCGACTAATATTGATTGTAAGGTTTTCAGCTCTTTTAATGGGTTCAGTGATATCATCAATACTTATTTTAAAAAGATATATAATAATAAATTACTAATATACATTTTTATGTATATTCTATAGGTTCTTTATCCTCCTCAATTGAATTTTCTAATGCACTCCCCATTGAATTATTTACTGCATTATCCACTGAATTATCATCTGTATCCTTAGAAAAAACGGAAATAGATCTACGGGTTGAAGGCTTATTCTTGTCTCTCTGTTTCTCCATTGTCATGTACCAGCTTTACTCTCTTCACATTAAGATTTAAATGTGGTGTAATATTATCTTCATATATAACACGTACTCTATCTGTATGTAATGTCTTTATATCACCGGATCTAATATTTCTTCCCTTTATTACTACATCACTCACTTCTTCTAACACTCTGAATGGACCATTGTAGGCTGGTTGTAGTTTTGACGGTAACCCTTTTCTTGGCACTTGTCCTAACGTATATTCTGTCTCCTATTTCAATTATTATTATCTTTGCTCTCATATTTTTACTTTGTAACATTCTTAAGCTTCCTCTAAATATAGTTTGCTTCTTGCATAAGCTCTATTAGCTTTATTTGCCATTTCCTGTTTATAATCATCAATATTATACCATGTTTTCTCTTCTTTTATAATTTTAAAAGGGAAACAAGGGTCCCTAAGATACATTAAGAAAAATGGACTGTCTCGGAGGCCTCTATGAAATGCCGTGTTATAGGCAAAAATAGCTATAGGGAACATTGTATCCCAAATACTAACATTATCCTGCACTAAAGTGCGTAATATCTTCAATATAGTACCATCTTCTCTATTATGCCATTTGTTTGTGGATGGTAAGGAGTGGTTGTTATATGTTTCATTTGCAACAACTTAGCTACTCCTTTTAATATTTCATTAACAAATTCTTTACTTTGGTCCGCAACCAAGGTCTTAGGTACTCCTTGCTTACATACCACTGACTCAAAAAATACTTGAGCTACTTCCACAACTGTCCGTTTTAATCGGTTCAGCAATCAAATATCTTGTAAGCACATCAATCAATATTAAAAAAAAATAATAATAATTTTTATGAATTTACTATGGGTCCAAATAAATTCATGTGTACACATTCAAAAGGCATTAGTATATCTGGATAACTTCTGGTGCTGGAGCGTCCCCCAGATCGCTTAAAGCGATTATATAGACATGCTTTGCAATAATTCTCAACATCCTTTTTCATACCGTACCAGTATGAAAACTTTTGACATCTTGCTAATGTAATTTGCACACCCCCATGCCCTGCAGGTAGCATAGAATGTGCCAGTTTCAAAGCTTGATGTTTATAAGAATTAGGCATTACAATCTGTCTAGTCATTTCACCATAATTATTTTTACTCGATCTATATAAAATATTATTATCCACAATCATTTCTTCTAAATTCAATTTTCCAACTTCCTTTTTGTGCTTACTTAACTCTTTCTTAATTGTGTCGACATCATAACCTCCCTTTAACAATTGTTGCAATTATCCATAATACTCATCTTTATCTTGTAATCTCATAATAATTGTCTCAATAATCCATAATACTCATTTTCATCTTGTAATCTCATAATAATTGTTTCAATAATTCATAATACTCATCTTCATCTCGTAATCTCACAATAATTGTTTCAATAATTCATAATACTCATCTTCATCTCGTAATCTCACAATAATTGTTTCAATAATTCATAATACTCATCTTTATCTTGTAATATCATAATAATTGTTTCAATAATTCATAATACTCATTTTCATCTCGTAATCTCATAATAATTATTCTAGATCCCGTTCTAGATACATATCTGCTTTTTCTTCTGTTACTACACATATATTTTCATTTTCCAATAACTCATTAATATCATCATTACCTTCTAGGCTATCCTTGTGATGCCTTAATCTTGAGTAACAGTCAGCTACCTTATTTTCCTTACCGGGGATATATTCCACTTTAATATCATATTCAGCTACTAATAATTGCCATCTAGCAATTTTACTGTTCGCATTAGAGGTATATAATAACCATACCAAGGGTCGGTGATCAGTGTGAACCAATATAAGAAATCTTAGACATAATGTCCTGTTTATTTTCAGACCATACACAAATGCTAGTGTTTCTTTTTCAATAGTTCTATAATTAATCTCAGCCTTATTTAATTTTCTGCCAAAAACGTAAGTGGTCTCAGATTATTATATTCATTCCTTTGTTGTAGAACACCATCATTTGCAATATTAGAAGCATCCGTGGTAAGATAAAATGTTTTTTTCAAAATCAGGATAAAAAAGTGTTATTTGCTCTGACAATACTCTCTTGAGTTTAACAAATGCTTCTTCAGCTTCATTATTCCATTCTATGTATTTTTTTTCATTCATGTGACCTTCTGTAAGTTTATTTAAGGGAGCTGCCATCCCAGCATAATCTTGTATGAATTTTTTATTGTTCACCCCCAGAATTACTATAATTCTTTTACTGTTTTGGGTGTGGACATCTTATTTACTGCTTCTATTATATTTGGCTTAGGTTTTAATCTCTCTGCGGAGATGATATGTCCTAAATATTTTACACTTGACGTAAAGAAAGTGCATTTCATTAAATTTACTTCTAATTTTGATTCCTGGAGTCTAAAAAATACCCTTTCAAGATTATCTATATTATCCATCAAATCTGTACCTTGAATTATAATGTCATCTAAGTATACATGTGTATATGGCCTGTCAAGCCTATTAATACTTGATTTATTATTCTACAGAACGACAATGGGCTATCTTTCAAACCCATTGGCAAGACATTATGTTCGTATAACCCTTCAGGTGTTACAAAGGCAGTTAAAGCTTTACTGTCTTCTGTAAGGGGAATTTGATGAAAACCTTGCTTTAAATCTAAACATAAAAATATTTTTCCCTTACCTAAGTTATGAAGAATATTATTTATGTTAGGTAGGGGTTATGAATCATTCATTACATGAGTATTTAAATTCCTGAAATCTATACAAAGCCTTAATTTTCCATCCTTTTTTATTACTGGTACCAAAGGTGACTGAAAAGACGATCTTGAAAGTCTTATTATTCCATGTTTTTCCATTATTTTAATTTGTTCTTTTATCTTTTCATGGTAACAAACTGGAACAGGGTATGGTTTTCTAGGTTTAGGGGTTTACTCTAGTTTGATATTATGATAATAAAATGGAATTACACTTGGAGAATCATCATCGTTTGCAAAGACTGATGGATATTTCATAATAAGTCACTTTAGGATCTTATTTCCATTACTTTTTACAGGAAACATGTCATCTATTGTCTGAAAAAGACAATTTTGTTGTTCCTCCTTAATTTTTTCTGTTATGGTGTTCACATTATAACACTGGTCAACTGGCAAATATTCTTTATTACATGGCTGAACAAATCCTAAGGTTCTCCTTGGTTCTCGCTCAATTTTCTCATTATTCATATTCATATACTGTATAATGAATCTAGATTTTGAATTTTCTCTATCAGATTCTAATTTCTCTATCCCCGGACATAATGTGTAAGATCCAGCATTTCCTACTACTGGCTCAAAATAGCTATATCATAATCCACTAGACAGGTCTCTAGTACAATAAAACTTATATTTTCTCAAAAATAGTTGTATAATAATCCACTAAACTGGTTTCCAGTTCTATAAAACTTATATTTTCTCCTTCTAATACTGTTGCATCGGCTACAGAACACTTGCATTTACTATTCTCTATAATCTCTTTTTGTGGCGTTTTTATTTTCTTTCGGTATATGCAGTGTATGTTCTAACGGTATTTCAACTGTATTTAATTATTTCTTTCAATATAGAGCTTCAGTGGGTTAGTCTGAAATTTCACATCGTACCTTTTCATAAAATGCCAGCCTAATATCAATTGTGAAGTTAATTCTCTTTCTTCATTAATAATTAATTCATTAATATAATTTCTTCCTCCTATTTCTAGTGTTAATCTTGTTTTTCCTGCAGTGGCCATAACATTTCCACTTGCATTACGGATTGTGGTTAAAACTTGAATTATTTTAATTTCTCCTAATGCTCTCGCTAATTCAGCTCCTATTATAGAGACTCCTGCTCTAGTATCAATTAATGCTAATTGCTCCTTACCAATTTTATCTCCTAGTTTCTCTTAAATGAATATGTGGCCTGATTTTCCATTCACCGCTCCTATAACTACCATAGATGAATTGGCACCTAAAATTATGACCAAATCGATGACATCTGAGGCTCGACAGTGTTGTGTGTCGTGACTGATTATCTCACATCTCTGACAATAAGTCTCATTTCTTCCTGTTGGTATCTGATAGACAGACATTTCCTGTGAGGTGATGGAATTTACTGGAATACCCTTACTCATTTCTTTCCTTATTGCAACATCCGTAAGCTGAGGACTTGGATGTGAGGCTACATATTTTAATGCCTTTTTTTAGACAGTCAAAGGAATTTTCATATCAGCTTCTGTTAAAATGTTTGAGAAGTCTTTGGATAATGCATTTATAATAATGGAAACAAACATATCACTATAAACTTCCTTGCCTGTAGGCTTAAGTGATTCTAACTGCTCAACAATGCCTTCAATTCTGATGTAGAGTTCAGTTAATATCTCTTTCGGTCTACGAGTAACAGATGACAGCTCGTGCATAAGGCTTGGATCACTGCCTCCACAGAATACAGTAATCCGATAATCTTATTAAAATTCTTCCTTTCATTATCTGTAATTGCCTCTACAATATCATCCTTACTAAAATAGGTGCTGGTGCTGCCAAATGATTGTGCTTGAGCCATTTCTCTAAGGTTTTCTTGCAACACAAGATCAAAAATTAATGTGGTTTTATTCTTTGAATCTCAATAAATTTTTTTCTTTTCAAAACTGCTTGGTTTTAACAATCCAGGTTTAATGCGTCTCATATAAGTCACAAAGAATCATAGAATTTCAAATTAGGTTGAAATTGCTAAGAAATTTTTTTTTTTTTTTGTCTTCAATTTCACGATTGCTTGCAATCTATTAATCCATCTAACAATTTATACAATGTTGCAAAATCTATCTAACCATTTATGCAATGTTGCAATTTCTGCAATGTTGCAATTTATGCAACGTTGCCATTTATGTAATTTTACAATTCCTGCAATGTTGCAATTCCTACAATGTTGCAATGTTACAATATAATCCCTGTTGCAATATATGCAATTCTGCAATATAATCAACGTTACAATATATTCAATGTTCAATTCATCGTTTTCGTGTTCTGTTAATCAACTTATTCTTTGGTCACGGGGTTACAGAACACTAACTTCTAAAATGATTGTCATTGAAAATCTTTCCGTTTTCTATCATTTTAATTAACAAATAATCTTCCCTTGCACCTTTTGTCATATAATAACATCATCCTATCTTCTTGCTTTGACACATACATAATCAAGCAGATAAGTAATTCTTCTAATTTCTCTCCTTGCTCCTTCTGTTGTATAGTAACATCATCCTTCCTCCTTACTTTGACACAAACATAATCAAGCACATAAATAGTTCTTCTAAGAGCTTATAAAAATATTCATAATCATGGAGCAACACATAATAAAAATAATCACGGAGCAATACATTTTAAAGTAAACACGGAGCAATACATTTTAAAGTAATCACGGAGCAATACATAATAAATCACAAATCCTACATAAAATCAAATCCTATCACTAACATCCTACGGCTGCTTTTAAGACTGCATTAGAAGAGAGCTTCCACTTACCCCAATATCCCAGCCCCATTGGGAGCTGAGTTGGGTGAACCTCCTCAGTTGTAAGTCAGGGTGAATCTGCCTTCTAATACAGCCTTTCTTATTTTCAAAATCTTGACAGTTACCTATTCTCTCCAGTCACAGCGTCTGCGAGATCCTAATTTTCAAAACTTAAGGTTATGTCTCTATATAATTTCACAAAGTTATGTCTCTTTTCAATTTCACAAAGTTTAGTTCTACAACGGCTGGCACCCAACGAATTTTCCCGTGTGCGTTCTTCCAACCGTCCGTGAAAGGCACTTGAACTTTCTCTTTCTCCCCTCTATGCCCACATCTGGTATGTGGTCAAGGGGTCTCCCTGGCACCTTCTGTCCCACTCTGTTTATCCACTGTACAACACAGCTCTGTGTGTCGACTCACGACAACATTCCACTCATCCTTAATCCTCTCCTTTATGTTCAACTCACTCACTTGTAGAACTCTCATTGCCTCTCCCACTCGTCTAGTCTTCACCCACCTTCTACCTGCGCTCAGCATTCTCTTCACAAGGAAGTGGTCAGACATACCTCCCCTTATCCCCTCTCAAAATTCTCACACCCAACAATCATCCTATTATGTTCCCCTACACAACCACATACTCCATTATTTCTCTATCTACAACCTTTCCATTGTCTTGTCTCATCCATGTATACTTATGTATATTCATCTTTTTGAACAAGATGTTTCCAACCACCAACTCTCTCTTTACACATAGCTCAATCATTCTTTTTCCCTTTCCATTTCTCCCAGTGTCTACCAACCACGTCTTCAACTACCTCATCACCAACACTAGCACTTAGATCTCCTAACAACACAATACTCACATTCACTCCAAAACTCTCCAAACAGTCATCCAAATCATTTCAAAAAGCCTCCCTTTCTGTTTCCTTCCTCTCACCACCAGGACCACATACAGACATAAACACCCACAACTCTCTACCAAACTATACTTTCAACCACATCAGCCTTGATGACACTTCCTTCCATTCCACCAAACACTGTCTCACTGCAAGACTCACCATAAATTTTGTTGTAAAATGTTAAAGAATCGTTTTAAGACTTAGAAACCATGATAAATTCCTCTCAATTCCGATACCAATTCAGATTTCCGAAAAATTCTCAATTCTCAATATCAATTACGATTAATCGTCCTATCACTACAAATAACCCATTTTTTTAATGTAATTGTCAAAAATGTGTGGCGGACAATCCTCTTAATGTAGGAATTATTTAGTAACATATTCACTTACCCCCTTTTTAATCTTTAGTTAGGCAGACCTTCAAATGCTGTATGAAGTCAACATTATTTTTTTATTGTTTGTTTGATGTATTGATCTCTTTCAGGTGAATCTCATGAGCTCCACCCACCCATAGAGGACAAGCCCGGTATCATTGTGCACGTGTGTGAGGAATGCCAGATATGTGATCCACAAGGGGGAGCCAGACCCAGGATTGCCCAAACTCGCAGACCTCCCACGTAATGTGACACTCATTTTAATCCATTAGTTGATCATTTTTTGTGGGTTGGGTGGGCTCTATACAATTTATTGAGAGGCTGGTGTGAGGATGCCTTAAAGGTTTTTGGACCTAGGACACCTGACAAGCCTCAATGTGGTGTCTCATGCAGGGTGGAATCTACTAGAACATAATTGTCTTATGAGCTTCCCACTCATGTGGGCAAACTTTACTCAGAAGCCTATTTTCTCACTGAAGAAGTAATAAATGTATAGTACCATGTGTTTGTTGTTCACTACCCAATTGGTAGTTTGTAGGAAGTTGATAGTCCTCATACTCTATTTATGCAGTGTGTAGATGTAGAATTTAAGCTGACTTTCTGACAATACCAGTGCCTCTACCATCTCTCATTTGTCAGAACAATGCTGTTTACAGCAGTGAAGCTTCCCAAGTTCCTCAAAATGCCCATAATATTTGATATTAATAAAGTTGCATAGTTTTGAGAGTAATACTTGTATGTATGTATGTATGAATTGTATATATTTATGTAAAGTTATGATTTTTGTGGCCAGAAAAGGCAGAAAAGAGAAGTAGTGAGCAGCATAATCAGATGTATTTTCTTGGCTTTAATGGTTTAATACAAGTAATATTGTTATTATATAAATTTTTGGTTCAATCTTTGGAGATATGTTTGTCTCCAACTTTCATGCTTGTAGAAATAACAGTTTTAATTTGTAGTCGCCTATCTTTGATTACATGCAACTTTATTATAAACTTGGGAAGCTCCATCAAATGCATGATGTGTATATCCGCTGTGAATGTTGTCAAAAAGTGGTGTGCATATTCTGAATATATATGAATCTGTAATTTGAGTTTATTTTACAATCAGTGCAATATAAATACATTTGAAATTGTACAATAACATATTTTTCTGTAAAGTTTATGTGACTATGCCAATACTAGTCATTAATTTTAACACAATATATGTGAAACATGGGTCACGGTAGTTGTCATGCTGGGCTCCTCATTGTTGTGTAACTACCACAATCCCCATACCATCTGTTCTGTGAGTTATACATCACATGTACACATATATACTTTTCCTTTACACTTGTACTGTTCATGCACATATAGGTTTTTCTCATAGTTTTGGGTAACAAATTAATTTCCATCTATTGTTGTTACATATGTGTTTCAAGTTATACAGAAATTGTCCATTTCATTCAGGATTATTGTTGAAATTTAAAGTTTGGATAAAACTAAGATAAATCAAAGCTAGTATCTAAAACTTTGGTTTTAATGATGTGGTACAACAAAGAGGAGCCATTTCAGCAATCTAGATTATTCGGTCACCGCTAACCTTGACTCGAGGAAACTTGTAACATAGAACATCCTTTGGTATGTTGGGTAATATGTTGGTAAGGCAGGTTATGAATTTAAACTAAGAATCAGCAGTAGTGTTGTGATAATGAACTTATCAGTTATAGTCCTTATTGATTTAGTGTTTAATTATAGATTTATTTTCATTAATCAAAAAATTGGTAATGGTCACTTGCTTGAGTTTGCATGATAAGTTTCTCAGTATGAGTGAAGGAGCACATCTTGTTGGCTTTTCCAGACCTTTCAGTAAGGAGTAATATAACTTATCGCTTCAATATAGGATTGATAGTTTCACAGCACTATATATGTTCCATATTGGTTAACATTTGGTGAACTAAAAGGGCTAGAAACATGAGCAAACTTGCTTTGTATCCATGAGACATCCACTTGTACATATTTTATTTGTGTCACAATTAGTTAAGAGATTTCTTTTGAAAAGAAGATATAACTTCAATCCAATTTTATCTGCATATATGAATGTCAGTAGAAGAAAGCTGTTCATAGCATTAGAGATCATGATATATTACTTGCAACTTGTAGGTAATGTAAAGATTTCAAATTTTGGGCTTACACATAACCTATTTTATATTGACACAGGCAATAATGTAATGAAAACAGGCAAGTGTACAGTGGAAGCACAGTCCCAATTGCCCTTTTTTTAAAGTATATTAAATTATCCCTAAGAAATAGTGTCCCTTTTGGCAAATCTTTAAACCCAAAATGATATTTTGTGCACAGTCATAATGACAAATAGACAGAAAAATCATGACGTGTGATGTATTTTATCGGTTATTGTAGGTTTTGGACAAAATACTGTAGTAGGCACACTGTATTATGTAATGCAGGTACACAATCTCTTATCCAAAACGCTTGGGATCAGACACTTTTTGGAATTTGGAATTTTTCTGATTTTAGAATTGTACATTTGCAGCAGTTTTTTAGGTAATGGGATAAAGATTGATGATAAAATTAATAACCAACTTTTTTTATATTTTTGAGTTAAGTGCTGCCAACAACACTGCTGACACCATCACTACTGCTGGGTGTCAGTCAATATTAGCAGTTTTGGTGTAATTTTAATTCACTAATAATTTCAGTTACATGGGGGAAAAAATCTAGTAAAGGTTCAAGGAAGGTAGCAGCCAACACTGCCAACATCATCACTGCAACAGTTATGTCAGTGTTGGCAGTGTCGTCATGCTGTTAATGGTAAAGTACATTATTCTGCTACACTGTAACCCCAACATGCACGACTATTGATGTGTTGTTGATGCTATTTTCATTTCCTAATGTCATTCTTGTAGCCCCATCAGCAAATGTGGCAAATGCAATGTTCAACTGCAAATACAAATATGCTGCTTTTCAAAATCTCAAACACAAATAGAATACAAGTACATATTTGACTACATCACTGGCTGAGCTTAGATCAAAGATGCCTCATTTATTTTTATCAAGCAGTAAGCCTTAATGATGCAGTATATCATGTTTTGATCACATGATTCATTGGTTTTTTATTGTATTGTGCAGCAACAACACTCGCACTACAGTCCTCAATACTAAATTCTTCATGGTATTTTCTTGCTTATATTTTGTTTTTTCAGAGCTTGTTGGTTTTCAGAATTTTAGGTAAAGGAATGTGTACCTGTAATGCAATTAGTTGTTGTGTTGTATTAATCATGCAAAGAGAATGAACCAACTGTTTGATAGAGACTCAGAAGTTTAGAAGTTTATTATTTGTTGTTACATTGTTATATTACCTTTGCAATATTACAATTTAATTCTTATATATGAATTATGAAATTATAGTAGGTAAAACAACAGAATTAATCCTATCAACCGTCCGGATTATGTGCTGGAAATAGATTCCCTTTGTTTCTGTTTTTTACCTATTCAGCTTCTATGGAAAGCTGGAATGAAGTGTAGGGAGGATTTTGCAGCATAACATTCATGTGTGTTGTAATATATATTGTTTCCTCAATATTGTAATTTCATTTTGAAATTAACTCATGCAGAATCTTGAGTGCAGATTTGTATGTTTTATTTTTCATATAATTAATTCATATATGCAGAATGTTATATTTTTAGTGGTGAAATGTTTTGCATGAATGAGCTATTTCTTCCATTAATGTATCTTTTTAAAAACAGTATAGTATTGGTCCATAAAACAAATATACTTTATCATCTAGCTTGCAGCATTTCAGATTTATTTAGCCGTGAATAAGAAATGGGTCTTACATAACTGGTAATAACTTTCTACAGTTTAGGGTTTTTCTTTCTTTATATATATATATATATATATATATATATATATATATATATATATATATATATATATATATATATATATATATATATATATATATGTATATATATATATATATATATATATATATATATATATATATATATATATATATATATATATATATGTATATGTACCGAGGGTCCGACGTTGTTTTACGAACAGAAAACGAATATAAAAATAATGGACATACTTTAATGATGAATAAAATAAATAAGAAAGTACTCGCTATATCCGTGGTGGTGCTCTTACAAATGCTTATCCACCCTTAGCGACACAAACATAAATATATACCTTAACACAAATATTCCTATTCTATCCTACCTAACTATACGTTGAGGGAACTGATGGAAAACGACCAAAATACACTCACGCCACAAATATTGTTTGAGAGTCACTGGGTCCTTCTGGCCGTCGTCCTTGTTTGAGAGGCAACTCCACATGCAGCCTTCGTCAAACACCAACCGAAAAACAGTCTTTTGCTGGTCCTCTCGGCAGCTGTATCCGGGAGGACAATTTACCGTTAGATATTAATAATGTTTTTCAAGTGTGGCAAGGCTTTTAGGAACACTGAAGGCTTACCTGTCTGGAGCGGGGTCACGGAACACTAGTGACTGACCTTCCGCCCAGACCGGTATATATATCCTCAGTTCCAGTGACGTCACGCGTTTTTTCCATCATCCTCTTTCGCTAGTAGTAGCTACTCTAACCATAACAAGGTATCTTAACGAGCGTCGAGAATACGAGGATTTACCGGGGATTCCGCAAAGGAATCACCGTAATGATAGTTGGCCCGTTGTACTCGGTACACGGCTTTCCTCTTTAAAAAAAATAAATCCTCGTATTCTCACACTCGTAAGAACATGAGTTTATATATTATCAACATAAGTCGGGACCGGTCTTCTTCTTCTTCTTCTTCTTCTTCCTTCTTGTCTCTATGCAAGACTTCCGAGTCAGACGTGACTCTACCTCCTGGTCGGAATAGGTGAACCCAACTCCCAACCAGTCCTGGCAAACTGAGCAGGGTGGTGATCCTCGACGGGGTCTCACCAAAGCCTTCATCCATGGGGGGTGAACTTCCAGTCCTTTACCTGGGCACTACAGAGCCCCCAGGACTGCGGTGATCTCTGCTTCAGCTGCGGGACCAGTTTACCAGTTCGGCATCTCCTCGCCGCTGCAAAAGTGTTTTTATAGGCAGTAACCTTTCCTTTAACCACCCAGGGGTCTACTTACTACCATCTCTCCCTCTCAACACTCCTCTAGGAATTCCTCACAGGCCTTCGGGCTCTGCGTGGTTCCTCCGTGTCATCCTCATCCTCGGAAGGAAACACGATCTCGCTCATGTCGACTATAGAACCTCCATCACCCACAACTAGTGTTAACTTGTCCGCGGCACGGTGGATTGTGTCGTCGTTGACAATGAGGTGGTGGTTGTAATGATGGTTGTAGTAGTAACTGCCTCGTCCACCCTCGAAATGGAGGAGTGTGTATTTGGCACCACCATAGTCGCCCTCACGTATAAGTTAATATCCCTAACTCCCGCGTCACACTCATCCGACGTTTCAATTAAAAAAAACATAGCATGGGCTTTCCGTTTCATTACCGTGGGCACCACCAACGAATCGAGCAAGGTGTTATCTCTTTTCTGTAGAATAATAAAGGACTCCATCTTCCTCTGATCGTGATGACCGACTTCTGAACACTCTGGTTTTATTGCTCCACCAAGCGCTTGTTCACCCACTTCTGTTATTTCCTCCTGGGGAAACCACGAGTCGCCTAACAAGTCTATCTGAGAATTCATAATTAAAATTTAATTGGAGGGGGGAAGGACCCATACGACCTTAAGAAAAAAAACTCTTCTTCCTCTTTCAAATCTAACCCGTGAGTTGAATCTTAATCACACTAATCAAAAGTTAAAGCAAAAAAAAATTCAAGAACTAAAAAAAAATACCACCTGTTAAATTTAGTTAAGCCGTATCCACGCAGATACGGAGGGGAGGGGAAGGGTGCTCAGCGACCCGAAGGTCGCGACTCACTTACTAGTCCTGGGGTCCAGTGCCCGCAGGGGAGACTTGGAGCACTCTTCTCACCCTGGCTGAAAAATGTGCTAAAAGGATTCCCCTAATTGCTCATCTGGGCATAACCCCAGTGTGCCTCAGGTTGGAAGGCATGGGCGTTGTTAATGGCGCCTCTCAGCTTATCATTTACCCTCTCTCTACCTTCGCGGTTAAAGTGTACTCCGTCAGATCTTAAGGAGTATAAAAAAGGCTTGGCACCAAAGGAAATAAATTCCTTACCCCGCAAAGCTCTCTTTTGGAGTTTGTTGTTAACTCCCTTGGCCACTTTATTATAAGCCTCCTGCTCGATCCTAGGCCTCCAACGTATTTCAGTTAGGCGTGGCTCAACTAGACAAATCTTTACCCTGGGGGTGCAACGAGCCTCCAGCTGTTCTACAATAAGTTTTATGTGATTGACGATGTCCTTCACCTGACACCGGGGGTGGATGTCATTACTCCCCAGCCACAAAATCACCATGTCATAACGGCCATTAAATACCGCGGTTAGGTGGTCATTGTTAAAAAATGACCGGGCTGTGGCCCTAGGTGACCTGAATATCTGAACCTCAACAGGCGAGGGCAAGTCGTCAAGGTGAGAGGGCACTTGGCTATGCCCTACGATCGCTACTTTGAACTTCATACTAATGCTACCACTAACACAAAAAAAATACACAATATATCACTATTAACACTACGTAAATATTTCAATCACCAATCACTAATCACTACTCTGTAAGAGAAAAAATTTTAACTGGAGGGGGAGCTAATTACCTACTTAACTAGCACACTGTAGCGTCCTCCGGACAACGTGGGCTGATGCGTAATTTGCATCTACACCGCTGCAACCACTGTACCGAGGGTCCGAGAGATGGTTTACGAACATAAAACAAATATAAAAATAATGGACATACTTTAATGATGAATAAAATAAATAAGAAAGTACTCGCTATATCCGTGGTGGTGCTCTTACAAATGCTTATCCACCCTTAGCGACACAAACATAAATATATACCTTAACACAAATATTCCTATTCTATCCTACCTAACTATACGTTGAGGGAACTGATGGAAAACGACCAAAATACACTCACGCCACAAATATTGTTTGAGAGTCACTGGGTCCTTCTGGCCGTCGTCCTTGTTTGAGAGGCAACTCCACATGCAGCCTTCGTCAAACACCAACCGAAAAACAGTCTTTTGCTGGTCCTCTCGGCAGCTGTATCCGGGAGGACAATTTACCGTTAGATATTAATAATGTTTTTCAAGTGTGGCAAGGCTTTTAGGAACACTGAAGGCTTACCTGTCTGGAGCGGGGTCACGGAACACTAGTGACTGACCTTCCGCCCAGACCGGTATATATATCCTCAGTTCCAGTGACGTCACGCGTTTTTTCCATCATCCTCTTTCGCTAGTAGTAGCTACTCTAACCATAACAAGGTATCTTAACGAGCGTCGAGAATACGAGGATTTACCGGGGATTCCGCAAAGGAATCACCGTAATGATAGTTGGCCCGTTGTACTCGGTACATATATATACGTATATATATGTATATATATATATGTATATATATGTATATATATATATATATATGTATATATATATATGTATATATATGTATATATATATATATATATATGTATATATATATATATATATATATATATATATATATATATATATATATATATATATATATATATATATATATATACAGGTTGACCATCACTAATCCAGCAACCAACGGTACCTTAGGACTGCCGAATTTTCTAAATTTCCGGATTATTATTGTTTTGTCTCCTCACTATATATGATGTATATATTGTAACAGAAAAGGAATACAGTTCTTAATTAACCTGTCAATAGAGATTCGTTCTCTCACATCTTCCTTATTTTCATCACTGCCATTTTTCTCTGGACTTACAACAATTTCAGAATCGGTGTAATGATGAGTTGTAGTCACATTATCGTCAGCATGCAGCCATTCCGTTACAGCATCTTCATTTATCCTTGATGCAAGCAGCAGGATTAGTTACATTCTTAGCTTAAGCAAGAACTTTCTGTATAAACTGCTTTTCTTTTGAAACCCTGAGCCACTGAATCCATGATGGGATTATACAGCAGCAGATTTTAATAATTACGCAAATAAATGAGAAGGAATGCGTGTTTGCTGATTCTGGGTACAGCGCCATCAAAACAAACGACACCTTCCCAAAACAATGGCACGCCAACTCAGGAAATTTGAAACTGTGCTCCAAAATTCATGCCGAAAAATTAATGGAACCGGAATATTGATTAGCAGATTATTGATGGTCAACCTGTAACCTGTATATATATATATATATATATATATATATATATATATATATATATATATATATATATATATATATATATATATATATATATATATACACAGTAAGAACAGTCATCTCGCGCATAATTGGTACTGGACTATCGGCCACGAGATGAAAAACCGCGAGATGAACGATATTGGAATACATGTAAATAGTATAATTGGTTCTTAGGTATGGTACATAAGCTTCTTATAACTCCCATTAACCCTCCAAGAATACAAAATATTTTGCCAATAATTCACACATACAAGGTTATGCATAATCTGTATGATAATAAACAAGATTGAACACTTTCTGACTATTAATAAAGGTTCAAATATTATTCTACTTACGTTATGAGAGTCTGTGACTGGCTTGAGTAACCTGGCAGTGGTGGGAGTGGTAGCTACTGGTTACTCGCTCTCTCCTCCACCGTTTGCGCACCGCCACAACCACCACCAGCACTGCGTGCAACCATTTCTTTCTTTTCCTGGAGTGTATATTTCCTGAGCTTCACCCCCTTGCGATAATCACGCTTCTCTCGTCCACCACGTTTTTCACCACAGTTTCCACCACTACCACTCATATAACTCATGTTCCTTGTTATTACAGTGTATTATACTTCCACCAGAACGTTTTCACTAGAACACCGAAAGTAAATATGCTTCACAGCACAACAAAATAGCAATATTGTTGTTGACCCAGCTCCTGCCATGACACAACCGACCCAAACCAACCATTCAACTGGCGCGCTGACCTATGCGCATGCGCGAGATGTTCGTTTGGCACCGCTAGATAGCAGAAGGCGGAAAATTTGAAATAGACACGAGATGCTAAATTCGCGAGACTATATTATGCAAGATGACCATTCTTACTATATTTAAAATGCTACTTTTACAGGCTTATGGAGAATTTTGTTTTCTTTTCATACTATTCCTAACAACAGAGATGTGGAGAGTTTTAAGCTGAAAAAGCACCTAATCTCTTTTGTGTTCAGTACTGAACTGGAACTGTATGAGTTAGTCACAAGGGATTAGAATGGAGCACAGTAGTGGCCACTGAAAAGTGAAGCAGCAGTGGTTTTGATCATAAGATTTCTCAAAATAGTTGGATACTGTTGTATGTTTTATCTTAAGTTATTTGAAAACCTTTACTTATGAGCAAGTTCTGACATTGCAGTTTATATGTGATATAAATCTGTTGCTGCACGTGTTTCTTCTTGCACCTGCCAGTTCCGAGGATGAATAAGAATAAAGCCTCTCTGACGTGTGTTCAGATTAAGTCTTTTACTTCTACCTTGGACGACTAGTTGTAGTATACAGGGCCTGAGCTACACTTAAGTGGTCCTGAATGGATAGGGGGATGTTGGGGCTCTTCTGTCATGGCCATTCACTAAGGTAATGCTCTTACAAGGAACGAGGCATCAGGATCTGTAGATAGATAGATAGATAGATTGTTTAATTATCTGTCGATTGATGTATACACACTGGCATCCTCATAGAAAGCCTTAATTCCCTCAAACAGATATTCACCTACTTCTAAGATACTACACATATCCCACAGAGCCTTCTAATCAATACATTATGCTATCCTATGCCTTCTTTAGGTCCATAAACCAGCATACAGCTTTCTATCTTTCTTTAGATACTTATGACCACTATTTTCACAGCAGTGATCTGGTCTACACTTCCTCACTCTTCCTGAATGACCCCCGCCCCACACTTGCATTCCTTTCAAAGTTGTCTCTTTCAGCCTCTTATTTAAAGTCCTTCCATAAAGCTTGCTCGACACACTAAGTAAACTTATCCTCCTTTAACTGCTACAGTCATTTATGCTGTTTTCTTTATATAAAAGCATAATATTTTGATTGAACACATATTATTGATACAGTTCATGTTTTAAATCAGAGATGACTGGCGTGATAATGATACCTTCATATCAGAATTATTTATATTTATTTATATGATCCTGCCAATGTATGTTGTAAAGCAAAGGTATTGTAACCACTGAAGTTGGATATACAAAGTTGACCATTTGCAACCTAAAGCATTGGGAAAATAGAAACCTTGTAATTTGAGCTACCAGTTACCAAAAAGAAGGCACCCTAATCCATCTTCAACCTCAGTATGGTTATCACTATTAGTATATTCTTATGAGTAGGATAAATATTCAACAACTTAATGGCATAGTGGTTAGCACTCAGTTTGCAATCAAGAGATCCAGCAATCAGATCAGAACAGAAAGAAACTCTGGGCGAGTTTAGTCATGTGTAAATACTAGTAAAGTAAAAAAGAAGGTTAATTCAATTTTGTTGACAGGTATGTAAGGTGCGGTATAATTGGAATATCGTTTTGACGGTTTGGTTTTGGTGTTGATGGAGTGGAAAATGTGCAAATGATTGTGCTTACTTGTGTCATGCCGGGGGGAGGGGGTATCTTTAAGATTAAATTATTATTATTGTTTTGTTGTTAATGTTGTTTATGATATTAACTCCCCTTGGTCATGCTCTGGGATTTATAGATGTTATTACGCGGGATGGTATTGTGCTGCCACCACCTATTTTGAGGGAAATAGGAACCCTTTCAAAAGTTGGCCATTGGTTGTTGTTGTAATTTTGGTTGTAATAAAGCCTAGCTACAAGGAGTCACTTTGGTTACCACTGGGGAAGACATATGTTACTAATGAAATAACTTCTAATTTTGGTATTTAGTATTTGGTACTTATTATTTGCCAAAAAGAGTAAGAATTACTTTTCATATCATAATGTAGTTAATAATTTGTTAGATCAACAATAAAAAGAAAGCACAAAAATAATGACAACAAAACTCAATAATTTTACACACTTTGTTAATCTGAGTGACACGTTCAGTTTATTTGGTACAAGAGACCTCAATAATACTGATGGCCACCACACGTAAAATTTCACTACGCTTAACACAGAATACTTTTGATACAATCTTTTCCTGGTCTTAACACTGTCTAACTTAATCTCACTTTCCAGATTTCAAACTTGTTCTTAATCAAAACGCATGATCAACATAACATAATGCTGTTCCTAATAATATCATGACTAATGGGAAACACGTCTAATAGGAGGCCGATGTGAATGTGAATGTGTGTGTGTGAATATGTTGTGTGGCACTGGGGTGGAACCTGTGGGAGGTAGGGAGGTGAGACACAGACTGGGGGGAATACACTTCCAATAAATTTAAAAGGGATAATATATGAACAATATAACATAAATGCTAAAGTGAAAGGGATACACTATAACGATGAATCGTCTCTGAAGGAGGAAAGAAGGACCATGCGGTCTGAGATGCCGTCGCATAATAAAGATGGAAAAATTACTATTATTAATTAATAATCTTTGGCACAATGAAAGAGTCACTTGCTCCCAGGAGTTTTATTGCACAAAACAAAGGTAAATAAAGTAGATCCAGACGCCGACGCGCCTCGCTTCCAGCACAGGTTACACACACACAGACACACACACACACACACACACACAAGATGAAGAGCAAGGTCTGGAACGATAAATA
>JAXIVD010003552.1:0-2500 GCA_036785275.1 Cancer borealis
GTGTGATAGCCTCCTCTTGCCTTCAGCCTTGGGAGTAATTTCGTAATAGATGTTGCATGTCAATCGCGTATGATGGAGTGAGGAACATATGTATCCCTTTTTTTCTTAATGGTTTCTATAGTAGCGTAAAATGGGTTGTGTCTTGAAAAATTCCCCAATGGTACAGAGAACCTCCCTGTCCAGAGCCTTCGATAAGGACGCTTGCAGGTGATCAATGAGTAACACGTACGTAATGTAGACCTGAAATTACACCTGACAAATGGACGGAAATTATACTGTTTTTTTTACCATTCTTTTACTAGAGGTCAAAAGTTTCATTGGGGTTCTAACTTAAAATTCTATATTGGATTTTTGTGTATATTTTTAATTAAGTGATATTTTGTCTTGAAGGAATTTTTTTTTATCCAGAAGCTTAGTATATTTAGTATATGTTGTATGTGGAGACTCCTTCAAGGGGAAAGCTATGGAAAAATCTCACTATTCTCCTATTATATTATTTTTTTTACAGATAAATCAGAACGAGGTATTATTACAATCAAAATCGATCATACATCTCGACACGATTTATTCCTGCGTCAACCCGATCAAATTGCACCTTTCCCTGACTCTCCACCTCATACTTTCTTTCACACTCTAAAAACTGTGATGAGAGTGTGAAGGAAATTGTTCTCTACTCTACATACACGTGTTCAGATTTGTATTGCACTCTCGTATTGTATTTATGAACGAAATAATACTGAAATTAGTTTTTATATTCTACTGATAAAGTTTGTTAGTTAAAAATAATCGTTAGAATGGTTTAAAAGCATAGTAGGGGAGGTGGAGGTACAAGAAGGTTGATGAAATAATTTAATACGTAATAGCAAGCGATAAATAAAGTTTAAAAAAAGTACATGTTAATGATTTAAGAAAATATAGTTTGTTAAATTTTCTTAATATACTCCTTAAAGGTACTTCTCCCGTTCATGGCCACTCATCGCCCATCGCTTCGCACCTCTTCCGTCTACGTTTCGTTAAGACACAATATACATTCCAACCTCTCTCGGGCATGAGGGAAAGTAGCACATGTTTACTATCTCTCTCTCTCTCTCTCTCTCTCTCTCTCTCTCTCTCTCTCTCTCTCTCTCTCTCTCTCGTGGTAGTGGTAGTAGTAGTGGTGATAGTATGGTAGGTGTGGTGTGGCGTGGTGTGGTGTGGTAGAGTGTGGTGGTGGTGGTGGTGGTGGTAACATCTGTGTAGTCTGTGAAGGATCACGTGTTGTGTGTTTACCTTTTGTTTTTGTAAACAGACAAAAACCTGCTTTCCCTTTTCTTATTCTCTCCCTCTCTCGCGTTATTTTCTTGGGAGCCTTCCGTCGCTTTTCTCTTTTTTCTACATTTTTCTCTTCCTTTACCTCAACAAGCAAACCCTTTCACGACTCCCATCCTCAGTATCTCTCCGCCTCTCCACCTTCATCATCGGTGCCCAATCTACCCCACTCCATCTTGCTTCCCTCATTCAGTGCGTTGTCCCCATCTCCTTCTTCCTCCTCCTCCACCTCCACCTCCACCTCCTCCTCCTCCTCCTCCTCCTCCTCCTCCTCCTCCTCCTCCTCCTCCTCCTCTTCCTCCTCCTCCTAGAGCTGGGACCCTCGTTAGCGTCGTGTACCCTGGCCAATGTCAGCTTGTCAGAGCTTCCCTGATACGCTCTGACCCCGTAATTGAGTTGTGACGTCAGACAAATGCACACCTCCTCGCGTACTGATAAAATTATACAAGCCGTGTCCGTCCTGCCAGACACAATGTTCACCTCAAAGTTGTGCGTTTATCGGTAAAAAGAATATGGTTTATGGCTTGAAGTTTTCCTTTTTCAATCGCTCCGTTCAAGGTTAAAAGGTTATTTGATGGTTGAAATTATCTTTTATATGAAGTAAATGGTTGCTTATGGTAAGGACAAACTATATATAGAATGAATTTGTGAAGGTGAACTTTGTCAAGTGGCCAGTGACATATATTGACGTGTTTACTATCATATCCTGCTTGGGATTAGAACGCAAATAGTCTCTAAGAGTGAAGTTTATCAATGTTGTTGCTGTTGTTGCTGCTGCGAGAGATTTGTCATTCTTTTGCTTTATGTTTAAAAAGCCATAGTTTTGTAAATTAATATAAAAAAAAATTAAATAATTATAATGATAATAACTACGTCCATTTACTTTTCTTAGATGTTTAAACCAATATTTTCATACAAAAATAAATCTAGTCTGTGCTTTATTTACCAATACACCAATAATAATGAAAAATAAACTAACTAGAAATCACAAAAATAGAAAATAAAAAAAGACCATAAAAAAAATACTTCAGGAGCTTCACTGGAGAGTCAAAAACGGAGAAGAGTTCAGGAAACAAGGCTCGTCCTGCCCCTGAGGCACCACATCATCACAGAAAGTGGGAAGCTGACCTACTAGGCCTATGAGGGGCGAGGGACGGGCACGGAGGGACGACGAGGAGGAGGAGGAGGAGGA
>JAXIVD010003552.1:7500-17500 GCA_036785275.1 Cancer borealis
GTTGATGTCGCTCATGAGTGATAGACTTTCTGTATCAGATGGTGTCCCTTGCACCTGGGCGGCATCGGTGCTCAACCAGCCAGGCGAACCATATGTGTTCTGCCTTTAACTCAGGTGGAGTCAGAAACAACAGACGATGATACCCACACGCTAAGCTCAGAGTATGAAAGGACTGGGTAACATATGGAGTGTTGGGGAGACGGTGGTAACGGCAGCAGCCAGGCAGGTGTGCGAGTGGTAGACAGGTGTAGGGTAGACAACAACCCACCGTGGCGGGGGAGGACCGCGAGGGAGGTGCTAGAGGACTGCAGTAGTAGCAAAGTTGCAATAACGTGGACCGCGACAGGGTGTCACCCGTGATAAGAGTGAGGATGGAATGCATGGGGCGAGTGGAGGAGGGTTGCCAAAGGGGAGGCGGTGATGGCGGGTGGCGGGGCCCCGGGGGAGGTACGGGTGGGCGGTGCCAGTGCCGGGCGCGGGGCGGGGTGATGCAGCCCTCCCCAGCCGGCGTCCCCCGCCTCACTGAGCGCTAGTGGAGGCGCCGCGGCCCCACTTCTGCCAAGGCGGCGTCCCCTCTTGCCAGCGTCCCGCCTGCACGTCGTCTGGCCGCCACACGCCACTAACTTCCCGCGCTGCTCACAGATGTCGCGGGCGGCGCGCTCGGCTCGCTGCTGCGCATCCCCGGCCCTCATGCTCTTATTTACGGTTTGTTTATAGTCGTGCATCGTCACATGGGCGCTCGGTGGGGCCAGGCGCGCTCCGACTGCTCGTAATTTATCCGGACGGAGACGGTGGTCGGAGGCTCGGAGTGGGGTGCAGGGCTCGCGCAAGGTCCGCGGGTCGGGCCACCTCGTTGCGCCCGTTACCACTCTCATTATCTTGTTAACCTCCACTCATGCGGCCATTCCTATTGGTCGCTTTCGGTCACGTGGTAGAATTCCCAGCCCATAAATGGAGTAATGTGCAAGTGCTAGAGGTTTTCCTTCGAGTAGTGTCGCCATAATTCATCAACATTGGGTGGAACAGTGGACACGAGGGCACTCCAGGAGCTAATCACCTGCGGACTTCCGCGATGAGCTCCTACCAATTCGTGAACTCTATGTCCGCCTGCTACGGACAGCAGCGCGGACAAGATGGTAGTGTGGTGAACACAGACTACTACGGTACTTCACTCAGCAGTTACAACAATTGCTATTCACCTCCTCTGCAATATGGAAGTTATACGCCTTCGGGAATATCAGTTGTTCCTAATGGGACCGAGTTTTCCGCCGGCGGTAGTAGCGGCGCTACGGCAACTTCAGCGTCGACCGCGTCAGGGTCGTCAGTCGGGGCCCCGAGTGGCTCTGGCGGCACCTCTACACCAGGACCCTCCGTGCAGGGTCGCCTCCACCAGACCTCCAGCTCACCCGCCACAACGCCGCAGGCATCCAATTCCTCCGCCTCCTGCAAGTTTGCCTCTACGCCAGAGTCCTCGGCCAACCCAGCTGGTTCCCCACAGGACTTGACCGTCTCGACTGGCGGCAGCGGGCCCGGCTCGAGTAGCTCCGGAAGTGGCTCCGAGCAAAACAGCTCTAGTCAGGGCGGCGGAGGCAGCACCAGCAACTCCGGCGGAGGTGCTGAGGGGGCAGAAGGTGGTGAGAGTCTGGAGGGAGCCTCTGGAAGTTCTGGAAGTTCATCATCAACCAAGACACAACCACAGATCTACCCCTGGATGAAGAGAGTACACCTCGGCACGAGTGAGTAGCCACATAAATCTTTCGAACAGGTTGTTTCTGAGTCCGCCATGTGTGAGTTTTAATGTCCTTTTGCTCACCCGTGACACATTAGCCGCCCTCTCCCTCCACAGGTCCTGCTTCCTCTCTCTCTCACTCTCTCTCTCTCTCCCGGGACCTTTGCCTCATTCCCCTTTTTTGTAAATATAAGTAATGGCTTTCCTGTTTCTCGGTCTCACAATCTTTTCTAATACCTCATAAAATTGCATGACTCCTTTAGCATTACAGACATTTATCATATAACAAACGAACCATAAGAAAGGCTGTGAGCTTCCTGAAACACACATACACACACACACATACACACGCACACACACACACACACACACACAGATACACTCACACAAACATACATACACACCATACATACATATATACACATTTGGACATGCACACAAACACACATGAGCGGCGGCAGGATCCCCGTCGTAAATATTCCCAGAGCGACCGGTCGCCAGGCTCCGTGGTCCTCACTCCTGGCCCGGCGGTGGTGGTGGCGGCTCCTCTTCACCGCCCCATCACCTCATCACCTTCTTTAACAATCCTTTCGCCACCTCTAAACAGTCCATAAAGTCATAAAGATGCTCCTTAACACACCTAACCCACTCTTTCAAGAGCCGTAACCACAAGAACGAGCATGGTGGGGAAGGCCGGGAGTCATAAATTGTGTCCCGCGAGGAGGGTGTCCCGCGCGGGAAGGGTTTGGGTTCTGTTGGGTGTTGTCTCCGCAGTAACCCGGTCTTAATGAGTCAACTGTGGTGCCCTCCTGACAAATTGACAACAAATAGATCTGTCGGGAAATTTATGACAAGTCCGAGTGGACAAAGTTTCCAGGGAAGAAGAGGAAAGTCTCTAAGGAAGGGAGGAGAGTAGGGAGAGAGGGATGAGAGGCACCTGAGAGGCCACTCCCAGGAGGTGAAATCTTAATAGGCAAAGAGGTCAAGGAATTCTCGGGTTTTCATTGCAATGATTAATGGGTGACAGTGTGTTGCGAAGGTGTGGAAGGTGATGGCAGGCGGCGCCAACACTTTTAAGAAAAAGCTGTTCTCTTATCAATGTTCTGGTATTTATTTGCAAGTTTTATTCTACGGAAACTTTCTTCCCCGTTCATATATGGAAATATGTATTTATTCTTACTGACAAACAAGGTTGTCCTCGTAGAAGAATGATAGAGTTACTCTGTTATGTCACTCAAAAGTTTAAAATGTAAATGTATTACTTAGTGTCTGCTGTTATAGTATGTCATGTTACAACTATTCACATTATCTTAATGACTAAAACAATTATTGCATTTCAAGAAAATCGATAAAAAAAAGTATATAAATCAACAATATAACTAAGCAAGGACTATCGATGCACTCACACACCTTTCAATCACATACAAACACACATACACACACAAAAAAAAAATTGCTCATCCTAGTATTGTGTAGATAATACCCTTTCCCCTCACCCCCTTGGCTCTTCGTAGTGTGAAAAAGGGCATCCAACACACACCCTTCATCCTCTACCATCATAAAACTCCGTCGAACAGTGTCAGGAGAAGCGAATCTTTCTCAGAGGGTCAAGTTGCCAAGAGGGGACGGACGGCCTGCGACCCAGCGAGAAATTTATGGCAGAACTATCGCACTTGCTAATGCCAATTGTGAATCTCAAGTTTTCTTGGCGTGGGTACTGACGGTGTGCGGCACTGTCTCACTTTTTTAACTTTATGTTTCCTTACTAACGTTAATGCTTCATACACAATATATTATTTTTTTTCCATAGTGCTTTTTATTTTTTTCTTCTAAGGGGAGGAAATAAAATAGTCTAAGTACCAGGCTTTGATTATTATATGCGATTCCTGATGAGAATTTCGCTTAGTTAATGGGTGTAGAGGAGGGGTAAATATAATGGTTTTAGAGGGATAATCAATAGAGTTCGGTTAGGGGTGAGCGGCACATACTGACGGACACACACCCAGGCCAGCGGCGGCAAGCCTTCCACGCCATGCCGACACTGCCACCTCCAGACCTTCCTCACTCCCCTATGAAGTGCAGGTGAAGTAGTGATGGTATAAATTAAAGCTATTCCATTTTCTGATATAAAAAAAACATAATGCACGCTATGGGATGATCTCTATAAGCAACAACGTGGGAGTACAACATATTCTTCCCTCCGTCGGCGCTTCGGCTGGCGCTCATCGGGGAGGGAAGCAACCATATTATCGTCCTTCCACCTTCCTCAGCGCCTCCCACTGTGTACACTTCCGATATATAATCTTAAGAAGCCAATTCCACAAGGACGGCCATACATCAGCGACGAATAAATAATAATAGCGTGTATTAAGAGCGCCTTAGCTAGAGGTGTCGCGGAGCCGGCCGTCCGTCACCGCCAGATAAGGAACCTATGGATCAATTCAATAATCATCAAAGAGCAATTGATACGAAATGTGTGTTTGTTCGGCCGCGAGGAGCACCACGCCCATAAATTCTTTGGTTGACGGTAACTGCTTGCAATGAAGGGGAGGGAGGGAGGGAGGGAGGGAGGCAAGGAGGGAGGTAAAGAGAGGGAGGGAGGAAGGAGGGAGGTAGATACGTAGGCCTGAGCTCTGTATTCCATTTATCATCACATTTTTGGTAGCTTGTAATATTTCTCGAATTTTCTAAATGTAGTAGTTGTGTAAATGTAGAATGAACTCATGCACGTAGACAGCTGTTTGTTTGTTTGTTTGTCTGTATTTTTTTTAATTTCATTTAGACGAACTATGTTTATTTATTTATTTATTGTTTTTTTTTAAAGTGATGATTAAGTTGACCACTCCTGGGGACTCAACCTAAACTACAAAAAAGACTATATGTTGTACCATTATGTGTATGTGTGTGTGTGTGTGTGTGTGTGTGTGTGTGTGTGTGTGTGTGTGTGTGTGTGTGTGTGTGTGTGTGTGTGTGTGTGTGTGTGTGTGTGTGTGTGTGTGTGTGTGTAATAAGTCCAAAAGTCTATTATCCATGACATTAAGCACGTTACGGTGGTTACACACACACACATACAAACACACACATACACACACACACACACACACACACACACACACACACACACACACACACACACACACACACACACACACACACACACCACTCACACACATACACAAACACACACACACACACACACACACACACACACACACAAACACACACATAAGTATACACCTATATATCCACACACATGCATAACCGAGTAGAAGTATTTATATATAGATGAGGTTTTTTCACAATTATGAAATGTTTATATATCTTTTCTTGCATTCCAGACCAAATACCGAAGAAAGAAGGTAAATGAAAGAGATGGACAGGAGGAGACAGTAGACAGGCAGACACAAACAATACAATACAATGAATGAATGAACGAATGAATGAATGAATGAATGCAGGAAAACACATAACACAAAAAATAGTGTGTAACATAACAACACAAAACAATAGATAACAGAGTCATGACCAACTTGACAGATAAGGAACATAAAAAAAAAGAAGAGAGAGAAAGAGTTACACACAATAAGATAAAAGACACAAAGAAGAATACAAAAGAGACAGAGGACGAGACGGGAGGGATAAAAGGGAAAGTAGAGACAGAATCCAAAACAAACAAGGAATAAAGAGGGAGCCAGAAACACACAATTAATAATCATCATCCATCGACACAAAGACAGTCTGCACTTGCATTTCCCCGCCGCCATCATCACCATCACCACCATCACCATCATCACCATCATATGCATAACACCATTTGACTCTTTCTCTGCATCATGTTTAAGGGTTTCAATCTGTAGGCGGCAGGAGGGTGGACAGAGGGAGGCCGCTGTGTATTGGTCTCCATCTAGGATTTATGGGGCGGACGCTAGCTGGGGTGTTGAGGATCTTGTCTATTATGACCTCCACGCGCAGTTTTCTCTCCTAATCCCATTGAGACGCATCTGATCTGATAAGCAATGGTGTGACGAAATGGTAAAATCTGATATATTCATACAGGATAAGGTGGAGGTGTTAAGTATTTATTATTTTCTTGACATGAATGGCAAAGAAAACTAAACTAAATAAGTAATATCAGTTATGTATTATATTCATATGACTATCAACTCGGTTCAATTTATTATATAGTCTTGGAATGAGTTATGATCCACGTGCATGTCATTATATAGATGCTATAATAACAGAATTAGCTTTAAATATTGAAATGATGAATAGGTGATGTTTGCCTCGTCCCTTTGTGCCTTGAACCCCAAACAATCACATCGAAAAACAACACTAAATAAATCATTAGCAAATCGATCTGTAAAGAGAATACCTAGTACTTCTCTTCACACCTTCTATCAGTACCTACAACACTACCCACCTTCTAAAATGAATGAAAGGTAATAAAACAAGGTATTTGAGTTTCAAGAGCTAGCGGAACCTTTGCCGCGTCTCACGAAACACTAGAATTTAACTTAAAGTGTGAGGGTATAAATTTGTGGCAGGTGGCAATCACAGCTCCATCAAGGTGGTGCGGTGATGAAAACCTTTGGCAATAAATTATGTTGAGAACGCGATTTATTTTTACCGCGTTTTGAGAAGTGAAGAGAAAATTCATATAATTATTTTACAGTTATGGGAGCTATTGTGAAACTTTTGCATATATATATAGGGTGGGTACTGTATGTGTGTGTGTGTGTGTGTGTGTGTGTGTGTGTGTGTGTGTGTGTGTGTGTGTGTGTGTGTGTGTGTGTGTGTGTGTGTGTGTGTGTGTGTGTGTGTGTGTGTGTGTGTGTGTGTGTGTGTGTGTGTGTGTGTGTGTGTGTGTGTGTGTATTTTTGTTAAGTGTCTTTCATTTTTACTTTCCCTCTTTATTGTCAATCTTGTCCTGTAGAATACCATTTCCCCTTCATCTTTGTCATGATCTATTTTCTCCCCTGTCTCTCCCTCACTGCAGCGGAGGCAAACAGAAGAGGCAAACAGAGGGAAGAATGTCTTAATTGTTCCCTCCACACCAAGGGAGAGCGAGAGAGGGGATAGAATGAAGGGACAGAGAGAAAAAAAAGAAAGATGATTTACAAAAAACAAACAAGAATAAAGATAATAAATTGGTTAAGGATGACAAGAAGGATGCATAAGAGAATAATTAATTTAGATTAAAAAAATGTAAATGAAGTGAATACTTTCTTAAGGAGTAAAGAGGATAATGTAAAGTGAAGGTGTACACAGTCAGAGCAGGTAGTGATACTGTATCAGCCTACCAATGCGTGTAACTACCCACGCCAAGTCTTTTGCGCATTTACTTTCACTTAGTCTTAACATGGAAGGCAGTGCATTTATCACTTAAAAACACACTAGTAAGCACAAATTAGGGACACCAGGAATAGTGGTTTAAATATTGTTTTCTACTAGTTAGAATTACACTTTAAAATATTTGTTGGTATAATTGTGTTAATCATTATAAAGTAAATGTGTGTGATGAATAATATATACAAGTAATAATAAACTGGACTGAATATATCATCCTTTTGAATTAAATAAATAGCAGAATAATTATCAGTTACCAGAATTCGGACAAAACAAACTGCTCCAACAAGACAAAAGTTATAATATGAGCAACATTTTCACTAGACTCAGGTCACACCTTGTCCTCCGTGTCTCAAAAAAGAAGGAGAGAAACAATAACTAAAAAAACACAACAGAAGTTTGAGGAAAGTTTCATGAAAAAATCAATATCCGTCTGTTCTGACAAATTAGTTGAGTGATGTAAATAATGATTATAAATAATGGTTAGTTTTTTAGAATGTAGATCTTCAAAACAAGATTAAGTAAACTATGATTTATAAAGACCTTCATTCAAACTTCGATTGTCTTAACCCTACCACAGACAGTGAGAGAGAGAGAGAGAGAGAGAGAGAGAGAGAGAGAGAGAGAGAGAGAGAGAGAGAGAGAGAGAGAGAGAGAGAGAGAGAGAGAGAGAGAGAGAGAGAGAGAGAGAGAGAGAGAGAGAGAGAGAGAGAGAGAGAGAGAGAGACAGAGAGAGAGAGAAAGAGAAAAAAAGTGCGAGAGGAAAATAAACTATCAGCATTGTCTACTCTCGTTAAGGCGTCGTTCGGTCTGCTTTAGGCCCTGTTCACTCCTGCAAAGAACTTCAGCCAAGGCGTTCACACTTTCTCTCCCCCCATTAAGAACCTCCTACTATGACACTAAACTGAACATTCTCAGGAAAATTTGAGTGTATTTTACCACTCCTACAACACTAGTAAACTCGTAAGACACAAATATCACTGAGTATATCAAATTTATGTACAAGATATTTTTACTTTTATTTTGTCAGGAAAGAATTGATTCCCAGAGGCAGCTGTTACGTTGATAGCTATAGTGATTGATGATTCTAATTTTCAATAGAGTTTATGGCAAGTTTTTTGGGGGGTTTCAAAAAGTTATTTTCTAGATGAAACTGTTTTCTCTATGATGGTACACTGTAACAATAATTTCTTTTTGTATGACTGCAATAAGAGATTTTTTCTCTCCCTCTTTCTCTCCAAAATACATCGATGAAAAGCATTCAAACATCAATCTACATTTAATTTAAACTGGATCACTAAGCCAGCCCACCGTTATTGCCGCCACCTCCTTCGCCACCGCCACGTTAAGCCAAGTCTCGTCTGAGGGTCGCGGAAACTGCGTTACGTCCACAACATTAGCATAGATATCAAGAAATCAGCTGATGGGAAAAAATGTACTGATTCCGTTTTCTTCAAGATGTCAATAATACTCGATGCTGACAGTACAAAGGCGTTAATACAGACTCGCTTGAAACACCTTGACGAAATTCATAGGTAGTAATGTGGTGTTATCGAGCGTCGTGGTATTGCATCAAGCATTGTGTGAACGCGCACTGTGGTGGTGGCGGCAAGCACCCACATGTGGTTGGGATTAGTTCCCCATCTATTCACACACGAGCCATATGATTAATGCTCTCTGGTTAGATGGCGCGGGAAGCCTCTTTCAAGTCTACTCGTTTATTTCCATCTGTGAATCAATATCAAATAATTAAGGACAAAGTCTCCCTTCCTCCCCGTAGCCCCGAGAGGCCCCGCTTATACAGGAGAAGAACATTCATCAAAAACAGAGTAAGAGGAGGAGAAAGAGTCTCTAATGGAGGGAGGTGGTGGTGAGTGGCGCCGCGGACAAAGGCTTGTAAACAACAGGTCAGATTAATGCAAAAAATAGAAACATCTGAGTTTTCCACCGACTCGGCCACTCAGAATTTTCATCTTATTGTTTGTCAAGATGCGAACGACCGTCAGCGGTAGTAAAGACGTCAGGTTGGTCAGGGCCAGAGGCGGATGGGGGGTGGCAGCTGGCAGACAAGAGCTGAATAATATCAATTGGCTGGTGGTCACATACATATTCACGCTTATGTGCACCTTTAAGTGTGCTCATCGGTAAGAACACGTGTACTTACACCTGCGTTATCTTGATATCAGGTAATAACAATTAGGACTGATAATGAGATTTCTCTTCATCATGCAATTGTTTTTTGAGAGGTTAATTACCGAACAGATACCACTTAACACGCAGAACAGAAGTACAATAACCAAGGGATAAGATCTCTATCATGTGTGTGTGTGTGTGTGTGTGTGTGTGTGTGTGTGTGTGTGTGTGTGTGTGTGTGTGTGTGTGTGTGTGTGTGTGTGTGTGTGTGTGTGTGTGTGTGTGTGTGTGTGTGTGTGTGTGTGTGTGTGTGTGTGTGTGTGTGTGTGTGTGTGTGTTTTAGGGAGAATGTTTTTTTACGGCGACGATAACATCAACTCTCTCTTACATAGAAACCTTGAGTACTGAGTATACAAAAAATTTATCCTCCTCGTGTTACTTTTGTTCGGTCTTTTTGCCTCTATTGTTTTTTTTGTTTTTTTTTCTGAGCGGTGATACGAAAAATTTAATTCAGTAAATTTATAATGTTACTAGAATCAATAAGAAAAGAATAGGAAGTACAATTTGCTTCAAGTAACAAGTAACACTCACACTGAAGCCTGATAAATGTGTATAAGAAAGGATACTAACAGCGTCTTAATCAGTATTCTGCCTTAACAACATTGGATGTGAAGGAGATGCGGATATACACACACACACACACACACACACACACACACACACACACACACACACACACACACACAACACACACACACACACACACACACATACACACACACACACACACAC
>JAXIVD010003552.1:22500-44928 GCA_036785275.1 Cancer borealis
TCCTCCTCCTCCTCTTCCTCCTCCTACTCTTCCTTCAACCTTCCTCCTACTCATTTTATCTTTTCCTCCTCTAGTTTTTTTATTCTTATTTATTTTCCTATATTTATTTTTCATCATATGTCCTCCTCCACCTCCTCCTCCTCCTCCTCCTCCTCCTCCTCCTCCACCTCCTCCTCCTCCTCCTCCTCCTCCTCCTCCTCCTCCTCCTCCTCCAGGTGGTAAGGAGGGTTTATTGTCCGTACTTCCGAGCACGCTCCTCACTCCCCTTCTTGGCATAATGACATCCTCAGCTGATTCTCGTAATAGTGCAGCTGAGGTGTGTGTGTGTGTGTGTGTGTGTGTGTGTGTGTGTGTGTGTGTGTGTGTGTGTGTGTGTGTGTGTGTGTGTGTGTGTGTGTGTGTGTGTGTGTGCGTACGTGGAGGATGGGGTGCAATTCAATATACATCCTTTACAAAATGCATATATGCGAGGCGACCTTCCCTTCTCATTTCTAGCCGCCCCTGACGCTTGGGTGCTGGGAGGCCCACGCACTGCCAGACAGACTGCCGTGGGGAGCCTGTGGCGGGGCGCTTGGCTTGGAATTTGAGGGGAGGGTGGCGTAGAGGGTATGTGAGGGAGTACAAATGCTTCTCTTCAACACCATAGACCCTCAGTCTCGTCCTGTATACATGTTTATAACAGAGTCTACGTTTACAAGATCATGTTTAACCCTAGATGAAAACTGAATGAGTTTATCGACCTTTACTCCTTTCTTCATTGTGCTGAGACTCGGACAATAAGCTTTTCTTCTTTAAGAGAAATGCAGCAGCGGCTAGGCGAGGTGCAGGTTACATAATGCCTTTATCTACAACGTGACTTGCTTTGGACTAAAAGACAAACATTTTAGATTAATCATTGACGCTCACGACAAACTTCAAGTAAAACGGAATGATCCAGTCAGTGAGTTAGGTGAGGTGTGATTGCTTTTACCTGCGGAGTGTGTGGAGCCTCAACTGGAACACACAATACGGAGTCTGTCCCTCCCTGACCTTAACACAAAAGCGGGATGGGAAGCGCCGACTGATAATGGAGCTTTCGCCCGTAAAACTCCCTCGGTTTGCAGAAGAGTGACGCCAGTTCTCGGAGGCGTCGAGGAAAAAAATACATACCTCTGTAAGTTAAGACTAAGAAAAAAGAATAGAAAAAGCACGGCAGGCCGGGGTTGGTGTGTCTCTTCCTGGCGTTAAAAGTCACGTCTCTCTTCGGTTTATGTAACGTCCTTGCGTGTAGGAACATAAGGTTATCACTTTATACTGATTATGTTTGTTCATTTCACTGTTCTATCTATGACTATCTACTGGTTATGTCTATCTTTCTGTCTGTCTATCTATACTTTCTCTCTCTCTCTCTCTCTCTCTCTCTCTCTCTCTCTCTCTCTCTCTCTCTCTCTCTCTCTCTCTCTCTCTCTCTCTCGTCGTCGTCACGGAGGGCTGGGTTCCCAATATCGCCTTGTGGTCTGGTCCGGGTCTCGCTGGGAGGTAATTCGACTTTTGTCTGTCTTGCACGACTCTCGTTCTGCTCCACCGATCGCGGCAGACAGGTGGAGTCGGTTGCGGGAGGGAAATAGGCTGTGATCGAACCCAAAAGACATTTCCTATTTTTGTGCATCCTAGACTGAGGAAACTGAACTTGTTACACAAATATTCGTTTTTATTAACATCCTTACATATTTAAAGTAATTTTGTTGTTTTTGTTGAATTAGGAGCAAGAAAGAGTGATGCTTTCATTATTAAAAAGAACACAATAAATATATATAATCTAAATGACTGACCAAGACATATTTACAAGCTAAATACACTTAGCTAATGATTACATAATTACTCGGACATTAATTAGACCATCAAATTATTATTCAACTCAAAACTTAAATATTTTCTCCTTGATACACAAACAAACTCTTGAAAATGATTAACAACTAGCAAGAGTCCCGCCAGCGTGGTCGACAATTTCAGCAGATTTTCCCCCTTGCCCTCCCTAGAGATCCTCAGGGACGCCCTCCCCCTCCTATTATAAGCACCGCTGGCCCCTGTTCCCCTGTGAGCCCTGAGGTTGCTCCTGACGCTCTGTGACTGACTTTTTTTTGCCGCCAACCGATATTTAAATTGAGTTTCAGGAGGAAGGGGGAGCAATGGGTAAGGGGAGCGTCCCGTCGATATTTAAATTGAGTAAAAGGAGATAAAGGATGAGAGAGAGAAAAAAAGATTAAAAAGTACTGGCTTTATATTAAACCAAAATAAGTTGAAATATTACCTTTGATGATACTTACTCGCTAAATAGAACACATAAACAATGGTCTACGTGCATTGAAACCTTTGTGACATAGGAGTCACCCAAAGTATCCCGTGAGTAGGCAGCACGTCAGGCGGCAGGTGGCTTGGTGTAAGTAAAGCCACCTGTCTCTAACTGTCACATAAATTAACAAGTGGTTCTCTTTTTCACGTGAGATTAGTGCAAGAGCAAAGGTATGACGCGAGTCTTGAGCTGCGTGAAATACTGCCACCACGAGATGAAGACAAGATAACAATTGATGGCCATGAACACAAATTTCAGACACCAGCCAGAGGGAGCAAATGAGTGTGATAATAATCTGCTTTACGGAATGTTATAGCGAACAAGAATGGTGACCTCGGAACGTTTTATTTATATACTATTGTGTTCCGTTGAGATACACATAAGCTGTGATTCATGTAATTCGTCTGTGTGACTAGTGTGTGTGTGTGTGTGTGTGTGTGTGTGTGTGTGTGTGTGTGTGTGTGTGTGTGTGTGTGTGTGTGTGTGTGTGTGTGTGTGTGTGTGTGTGTGCAAGGGCGGATGGAAGGGGGTCGGCAAGGGGTATGGTGCTCTCAGGGTAAGGGGGTGGCGGCTATGTGGGTTGGCTACTGTCCAGGTGTGGCTGCGAGTTGTCTCTCGTCGGCTGGGGACTGTACGGGCCTAGGCTTGCCCTCTCCTTGACTTTATTTAGGTTCCTGCCGAGCTGGTGAAGGCACACACGCACCAAGGAAGGGAGAAAAGGTCTAGACTACGATTAACAATCCCTCAGACGACCATGTAACCACGTTCCTTGACAATATATTAGTTATTTTTCATGACGTCAACATTTAATCTATTTACAAGTCTAGTATTTACGGGACTGTGTTTACGTGAAGGTTTGGTCGTGGTGCTGCGTACGATGAAGCAAATAAAATAACAAACGGGCAGCCTGGGCATGTAGGGTCGATCCCAAAAGATACACAAGGGAAGGTAAGCGGCCGAGTGACCAATCAGCGGGGCGTATGTCACGAGAAGGCGCCTCTGATTGGCCAGTGGGGTCCCACCTACCAGGGGTATCCATGGGCCCCGACAACACAATAATAACCCAGCGGGCAACGCCTCCATTTGCATAGTTTCCGTAGTGGCAAGACGTGAGGGGGAGAGAGGAAGGGCAAGGCAGAGTGAGAAGGGCGTGGTGGGGTAGTACAGGGTATAAAGTACAACACAGAGAGTAGGCAGGGCAGCTTAGGGTCAATATTAGTGTGTAGGACGAGAGAATACCTTAACTAGAGCAAGGTATGTAGTGTATCTAGAAAAATCCAAATAGTATATGGATTACCTTGCGTTTTTCTTCAGTATTAAAATCATAAGAGTGAAATCAATACACATATTCTAGCAAATTCAATCAAGAAATATTAACAATGCCATTATTGTTACTTTATCAGTCGTACAAACACAAGCATCATCATGAAATACTATTCCTCTAAGCAAGAAGTCCAAACATTTCTTCCACGGAGCAAAAAAACATTCCTCTCTATGCATGTAGTTGTGATGTGTGGAGCAGTGAGGAGCCTGAGGGAGGTGAACGTGAGGGGAGGGAGGGAGGGAGGGTGGGGAGAGGGAGAATCAGGAGCTCTGACAGTATGAAGTAGGTTAGGCGGGGACCAGGGAGTAGGAGTAGTAGTAGTAGTAGTAGTAGTAGGGAGGTACTCAGGGTTGGGTATATCACAATCTTCTCAGCATCATTAAAACATCATCGAGCCCACGCTAATTAGATAGTTTGTTTTATCGTGCACTCTGATAACAAGTTGGTGGGTGCTAAGGTTTGTTGGTACAGGAGTGGGTGGCTGGCGGCCCGCGGTACAGAGAGGAGAGAGCCTCGACCCTCCCTTCCTCCCTCTCTCCCACCCTCTCTCCCTTGTCTCTCACTGCCCTGCCGCACACCAGCCGCCCTCCCTTCCTCCTCCCTTCTCCCTCCTCTTTGCCCCACTACACACCAGTCATTCCTCCCTCCATCCTTCTCTCACTCTCTCCTCTTCTCATTTTCTCTCTTAAGACTCCTTTTTATCACTCTCTCGTCAATTTCCCGTAACACACAGCACCTCCTCCTCCTCCTCCTCCTCCTCCTCCTTCTCCTCCTCCTCCTCCTCCTCCTCCTCCTCTTCCTCCTCTTCCTCCTCCTCCTCCTCCTCCTCCTCCTCCTCCTCCTCCTCCTCCTTTCCTCACTGCAATTCGACAACTCACCACCTCTCTCACCCACTCATTGCTGCCCCTCCACTACCACGTACGACGGCACGCACGCACGCATGCAGGCACTCACGTACGAGCGCGCGTACACACACACACACACACACACACACACACACACACACACACACACACACACACACACACACACACACACACACACACACACACACACACACACACACACACATACACACACACACATTGGCCTACTTTTTCTCGCTTTGCAGTACATTCAGTATAACTTTTATATACAGTGAAATACACGTAAGTACATAGGAATGCTAGGGAAGAATAGATACAAACATATCGTCAGTATATTCAGAGACACAACTAAGGCAAGACTGTATGTAAGATAAAAGGGAGAGCAGAGCAACACATGTTCCTCACGGGAAGTCGAGCAACAAGCACAACACATGGCAATGGAAACTTGATACCGTGAACACTATATCAAACTTAAATACGCTTTACCATAAACATTAAAACTATAAACAGCATTGTTATCATTCGAAACAAAACAATACACAAATAATAAGAGTCACAGACACATCCCTGCGGCCTCACCTCCGGAATTAAACAAAACGTGATAAAATGCAACAACTTAATACTAAGTCACAAGGCAACCAATATGAGGGGGATGGATGGTGTTTCTCCTACAACTAACCTTTGGACAGACCTGCCGACCTTCAGACGCCTGCAGCCGGTGGCGAGGCCCATGAAGAGGTCAAAATCCTATACGACTTGTCTTACTTTCAGCATCTCCAGCAGTTAATGGCCCTTGGCGTTACCCACAATGGCCGGGTATTGAGGGAGGGTTAAGGGAGGTGGGGAAAGGGGGTTACAGCTGACTTTTTCTCCTGTTTGGTGTCGTAACTCTACCTTGACCTAAACATACCCACCCACGCCCCACCTCTACACACCTACACACCTACATATATACGTCTTGACTCATTCACACTACCACGCACTCATTGTCACTTATTTTTTACTCACTTCCAGACATCCATGACCTTGCCTTCACTGTTTAACACTTGCACACAGCCTCAAACACCTGCTGCTGCTCATGTCTGACCACTTTTATGCATTCAAACACCTCTTTTTTTCCATTCTTGTTCAACCTGTTATGTTTGCACGCACACATCGCCACCTTGATCTAGCATCCAATGAACAACACAAAGAATCGCAATGCTATAAATGATGAAGGTTTTTTTCTATTTCGGTCCTTTGTTCTTTCATGTAACCTTAACAGAAATTTTAATAGTATATTTTTGCTAATATATTTAATCCTAATACAACTTTTCTTGTTACTTTTTGTTTTTTAATCGATATTTAATTATATGTTTTGTTTTATATTGAATTCAAACTTTTCTAAAACTTCAATTCCTTCTATTTATTTTTTTCTGTGTTTTCTTTGATGTTAAATTAATTATTATTAATAAGCAAACGATATTTCCCGAGAAATCATCTTTTAACATTTGTCTTTTTATCAATAATTAGTTAATTGCTTGTGAAACATCAATCACATTACTATTTTTCCAATTAATCGTCACATAATAATGAGGTTACAGTATTATACATGTGATAGACTATAAATATAAAAAAGGACAATAAATGTTCAAATACATTCAATATAATTCATGAATCGTTTTGTTAATGCCAAAAAAACACTTCAGATGCTTTGTTTGAACTGTCAACTCGGTCTTACAGACTAATAAATCCAACACTTACAAATAAATGTCTCTTCTACAATGAAAACAAAAAACGAGAGGCAACAGATAGTACTCTCACAAGAATAACTCAGATTTCGAGATAAAACCAAAATAATGTAAAGCGCATCAACAAATCAAGAAATCCTATTACAAACATCAGAAGCTGTTTGTAATCACGTTCCTCAGATGTTGAAGTGTGACTCAAATAACTAGGAGAGTAAAGGAAACACAGGCGTTACAATGATGAATTCATTGGTCGTTATGTTACACCAAATACATAATAATGATAATAAGCATCTTTCCTCTCTTCACCATTGATAAGAGAAGCGTTTACGCACACTCAAAAAAGTTTCATACAGTGCGTGGTTCGTCTAGGAAAATGAGCTTATCTGTGAAAAAGTTAAGTTCCATCATTTTTAACCTTTAATTAATAGCATGACGTGAAGCAGCTAAACCCGGGACAAATAGCCGTCATATTCATCTCTCTTTCGGATCATCTAACCTCAAGAGTGATAGTTGGCACTTGTAAAGCCTCTCGCCCTTGAGTAAGTGTGAGATCGAGGTGCATATAAGACAGTCGATCATTGATATTGCGCCTAATCCCACAATAGTCTGATTGTGACGATGACGCTTGTGTGAATCAGGAAGACAGTCTGTAAGGGTCACACGCCAACAGAAAAACTTATCGTATTATACACATAAGAGATGTATCAAAGAAAATATTTATCTTAGAACTCTTAAACAGGATTGTCATCAATTACCTTTATCTGACAAAAAACATTATTCAGCTTTTGTCGTAAACATAACTAATGCAATACTTTTAAGTAAATTCGATTGGAAAAACGTAGCTATTGTTATATTTTTTTCTTTACTATCCTACACTTTCTTCTCCATTCGTTCCACACCTTTGCCTCACGAAGTAAACTAAACAACAGACAAAAAGAAAGGAATACAAGCAGCTTCGGTGAGTCAATAGAGGAGAGGCTGCTGAGGCCGTGTCTGGGGGCGTCGTGAACCCGTCTCATCCCGGGAGTAATATTTTTAATGCTTCCTCAGTCGAGCTGGTGTCAGGCCTAGCGCCCTCAGGTGGTTCTCTTCCCTCCCTTGAACTTTAAGATATTTTTTTATCCAACATTGATACCTATGATAGTATATAACTTTATCGAGGCGAATACAGTGAATATTAGAACAAAAGATGGTATTGATTTTTATGTATGGTTTCTATTGATTGGATTTGCATTGAATTTCCTATAAAAAGACGTAAAAAATCATAACAAAAGGACGTGTAATGAAGACAATGTATGGGAAAACAACACTTATCCTTCAATAAAAAGATAAGGAACTCAAAAGACCTAATCCACTTTTGTTTTTCATTAGCTATTAGACATCCACCTTGAGGTACTCCTTTCTTCACCTGCTGGCGGTGGATTACCAGCTTGACTAAGGAAGTTAGATTAATGGAAGGCTATATTAATGGCCAGCATGATAATGACACTTAATTTCAGGGATAGTGAAGACGAATTAGCCCTTTGTGTTATTGATGGAATATTAAGGGAGGAAGGCTGGGCCAGATTGCGCCTCATGGTGTGGTATATGGAGCTACGATGTGGTGCAAGGTAGGAAGCGTTGCGTTGCAGTGTTGTGGGCGTGTGTGGTGGTGTGTGGGCATGATATGGAAGTGGGTAAATGTGCATGGTGTGATACAAGGTGGGTGGGACGGGACAGTGCGGAAATGTGCAATGCTTTGGGAGCGGAGTGCTAAGTGCCTCTGAATATATGCTGTGGGAGAGGGAGAAGAGAAGGAGGTTAAGGGGAAGGGGGGAGATGTTAAGGGAGTGTGATGGCGGCACGCTGAGTGTTGTGTGTGTGGTCTGGTGGTGGGTCTCCTAAGTGGTGGTGCTAATGGTGATGATGAAAACAGCCTGGCAATGGAAGTGTGAAAGTCGACAAGAGTTCTGACTAAAACCCACTTATAAATTCACCTTTTTTAATATGGGATTGAGTCATCTATACAATCATTAATAAACGTTCAGTAACTTGTATACAGTTCATTATATAAATAAATGAATCTGACTTGTTTATAAGGATAAGGAATGGATGAGGAGGCGTTAAAGAATAAAGGTGAGGAGAGGAAGGAAAGGGAAATAAGAAGGGGAATAAGATGGAATGTTAAGGGGAGGGAGAGAAGTTGGGAAGAAGGGAAGGCGAGGTAAGAGGAGCCTTGCAAGCCCAGAAGCACAACATGAATCAAGGAGGATAGAATGTGAGCCAAGAAAAACATCATCAAAACTAGGATGCACATGAAGCCTTGGACTCCCTTCAGGATGTGTTTGCAACCACCACCACCACCACCACCACCACCACCACCACCACCACCACCACCACAACCAACACTATCACTAATACAACAAGCAACAACACTAACACTAAAAACAACTTTCAACACCACCACCTTCCCCCACATCACTATTAGCATCACCACCATAAGCACCTACATCCCTCACCACCACCACCACCACCACCACCACCACCCAAGGACAGTCACAGCTATCGTTACTACACCCCTTTCGCCACCACCACCGCCACAGTGACCACCCTCACCTCACCACCACAATATTCACCGCACATTTTTAAGCCATAACCATTTCCGTCACCACGACCACTAACATCGCCATCAGTATTCACCAGCGCTGCGGGAAGTTATTTTATACAGAAGGTTAAGCATACAAGGCTATACAAACACGCACACACACACACACATACACACACACACACACACACACACACACACACACACACACACACACACACACACACACACACACACACACACACACACACACACACACACACACACACCCCAACCCAACAAACATTTCCTTGTGTTTCCTTAAATAAAATCGCATTAATTAAATCAACTCCCGAAGAAATTTCCAATATCACTTCGCATTCCATTTAATTTCACTCACAAAAACAACCACCACAACCACCACAACCACCACAACCACCACAACTACCATTAGAAAAGGCAACTTGTGTGGTGGTAGCGGTGGTGGAGGCGGCAGCGGCGTTGGTGGTGAGGCTGGTTCTGTTGGGGTACAGAGTGACTCCGCCATCAGTCGCCGTCGCCTTGGAGGGTGTCGGAGAGTCTGGTCGACAGGGAAACAGTTTTAGCTTCCCTCTTTGATGCTCAGCGTATTTCAGGAGCGCCAGCCAGCCCTTCGCCGCGCCTCGCCTTAACCATGCAGCCAAGACACAGTGGGGAGGTCATGATAATCCGAGAATTTCATGTGAAGGTTGTCATAATCAGTCTGCTTTTCCCTTATACTAAACTTTTCATATGTCTTCTCTCTTCTCTCTTCTCTCTCTCTCTCTCTCTCTCTCTCTCTCTCTCTCTCTCTCTCTCTCTCTCTCTCTCTCTCTCCTCTCTCTCTCTCACCTGGGGTCGAAATTGTAATGTGAAACGATGCATTGAGTGACGCGTTTCGAGCTAAGAGGCAAAAGGTCATTGCAACAATCCATAACCTTCAACCAGGAGGGCGAAGTCAGAGCATTTCCTCGCCTGGTGACGCAAGGGATGGTGGGTCGTCTCCTCCTCCTCCTCCTCCTCCTCCTCCTCCTCCTCCTCCTCCTCCTCCTCCTCCTCCTCCTCCTCCTCCTCCTCCTCCTCCTCCTCCTCCTCCTCCTCCTTTTCCCTTTCCTTCCCTTGACCTCCTCTGCTAAATGTCGGCCTACAAATGACCTTCCTAAAGAAATCCAATACAATTAGGTACTGTGGATTGCCTTCTATTTAATGCCGCCTTACAGTTGTACAGGTGTTCTCCCCTTTCCCTCACTAAGACTCAATCCTTAACCTGAATTACAACTTAAATTAAACCTTGATCCTTCTAATTATTTACCTTTACACACCCTAACCTTCCTTCCCTCCCTCCTGCACCTCCTTCCCTTAAAGTCAAACACTCCTCCTCATCGTCTCTATTTCGCTTCCCTTTACCGTATTTTCGCTTCGTTTTTCTCGTGTGTTTCGCTAAAAAGGTTGGAGGCGGCGAGCGGCTTTAAAGACGGCTGGAGGAGTGTTTTGTTTTGATTCTACGTTGTGTGAGGCGGGGAGAGAGGCTGCTGGCGGGGATTAATGTCTCGGCAGCAGTTTTTTCCCCCCCCTCTCCACCTCATACTAAGAACAGACACCTATTTATACGCTGGGCACTCGCAACCACGCATAAAACACACACACACACACACACACACACACACACACACACACACACACACACACACACACACACACACACACACACACACACACACACAACCCCACACACATAAACACACACACACTCACTAAACTTACTAGATAAATAAGCCCGTAGGCACATACATTATTTACGTATTCTAAACAGCTCTTAAACAAGCTAGATAAGGAAAATGGTTCTTTAATTACTCGCCACAATCCCTGTGAAGTAGAGGCTGAGGAAGGATCTCTCTCGCACCATTACAAACACTTACGTCCTGTGTGGATGTTTTTTTTAATCTTCTTTTTCTTTTCTTTTCCTTCTACGCTGTCTTAGAAGTAGTGGATTATTTATCATTCTCCTTCACTTTTCTTTGTATTATTCTTTTTCTAATTCTTGTCTTTAGTAGCGTTTTTTATTCTTTATAATATAACTTTAACCATATATTCTTTCCACTGATCTATTCCTATGCATTAATTTCCTTTATTATATAGAAATTGCTGTAGTTTTCCCTAGTAGATACAACACAGTGCTTTACCTTTCCCCTTCCTTCCCTTCTATAACCTTTACTTACCCTTCCCTGCCTTTCCTGGTGCTAGCCCCAATGCCCCTCCGCTGCCAGTGTCTCCCTCTTCGCCTTCAGAGCCGCTCCTCCCCGACAAGAACCCAACTTCCTCGCGTGAATGAGATTGGGTCGTCTGACACGCACCCTCCACAGCCCACCCTCAGGAGACTCCCGCCCCCTCCTGTACTGCCCCCTCACCTGTCCCCTCTCCACCCTCCCTGCCTCCCTTCCCCCATCACTCAGATACACACCCTTAAACCTCCCTCAATAACACATGTGCCTCTTCTCCCCTTCCTATCCCTTCACTTCCCTTCCCTTTCCTTTCCTGCCCTCCTCTCTGGGTGTCTCTCTCTTTCCTCCCCTTCTATTCAATTCTCTTTCTCTGTCCCTAGGAGTGATTTTTTTTTTCTCCCTCTCTCTCTCTCTCTTCACTTTTACTCTTCAACGTTTTATTGATTCGCATGTTGTCGGTTGATTTATTGTATCTTGCACGTCTACCACTTTTTGTATTACATTTGTCTCCGTTTCAATGTTGTTCATGTTATGTCATGTTATATATATATAAACTTTAAGTATGTATGTTATTTATACTACCATTCTGTGTTGCGTATATTCTCTCTCTCTCTCTCTCTCTCTCTCTCTCTCTCTCTCTCTCTCTCTCTCTCTCTCTCTCTCTCTCTCTCTCTCTCTCTCTCTCTCTCTCTCTCTCTCTCTCTCTCTCTCTCTCTCTCTCTCTCTCTCTCTCTCTCTCTCTCTCTCTCTCTCTCTCTCTCTCTCTTCCCCCCTTACTAAGACCTCCTCCCTCCTACGTCGCCAGTGCGTGAGTGACGGAAACGCTAGACGGCCCATTCGTATCTGTCCGTCCCCCTCCATGCTCCGACGGGGGTCAACAAGAAAACTGTTTTTGTCCTCAGCTCTTTGTGATCTGGATTTCGTATTTTTTTCTCTCTCCTCTCCTCTTTCCTCTCTCCTCTCTCCTCTCTCCTTTCCTCTCTTCTCCTCTTTCCTTCTCTCCTTCTCTCCTTCTCCCTCTACGTCTCACCGCTTGTCTTCATTTTGTTTATATGTGTTGCGTAGGAAAGGATAAGTAGGTGTTTGTAGAGTTAAAGGAAGGAAGGAAGAAAGGAAGGAAGGAAGGAAGGAAGGAAGGAAGGAAGGAAGGAAGGAAGGAAGGAAGGAAGGTAAGAAGGTAGGAAGGAAGGAAGGTAAGAAGGTAGGAAGGAAGGAAGGTAAGAAAAAAGGAAAGAAGGAAGGAAGGAAGGAAAGAGGGAGGGATTTGGGAAAAAGAAACATACATTAAAAATAAGAAAACAAGAAGGAAAAGGAAGGAGAGAAGTAAAAAGAGGAATAACAACAAGAAGAGGAGGAGGAAGGGAAATCGAGGAGAGAGAAAAAACACCGAAGTAGTAGGGAGAAGTATAAGGGTGAGTGTTACAAGGAATAGAAGAAGGAGGAGGTGGAGTAGTGTGTGAGGAGAGAGTAGGAGTAGGATACTGATGGAGTGGCAGGATGAGACAAGGAGGAAGGAGCAGGGTTACATGGCCCTTCCAAGACGCAGTGTGGTGATGCTTCGTGTGACGGTGGATAAAGGTTTTTCCACACACTAAAACCCGTGCGAGTCTCCTGTTCCCTCGCACCACCTGCAGACATGACAGGCCCTTCGTAGCTGGATTAGAGACGATCGTAGCGGGAAATACTTTTACCTACTAGCGCGTTTCATGCATATAAGACCTTTAAGTTTGATCCCATTTTTCCTGAACCCTTTTTTTGCAATGTTCTTAAATGTGCCAGTCACGAATACTCGAAATACGTGGGATTAATACGTAAGTTCACATGAGTTTACGGGGTCAATGTTACTCGAGGAAGAGACAGGAACTTCAAGACACCCACGTGAGGGAGGCCTTCCGTCGACCACCACACCGAGCCTGAGGGACAAAGACGCGCAGCTTACCGTCTGATTCAATCCGTCTCCCCATTGAGCCCACGAACAATAAGGAAAGGAGGAAAGAATAAAGTAGAGGAACGTAGCCTGAAAAACCGCGCCAACACTGATGGATTGACTCATTATTTGAGATATCAGCAACAACACACTCCCAGAAAGATCCAACTCCGTCTCGTCCTGAATAGCAAATGCAGAATTTAATTTAGATCTGGCCAAGTGGAAACGCCCTTATCAGGAACTCTGTCGATTTTCTCAAAGGCCATTCCTCGACCTCCCTGTTATACGCCGATACTTTTAGCATTATTTATGGGCGGTTGAATGCTATTTTGGTTCTCGTGTTGTGTGTGAGAAGTGAGTGAGGGAGAGTGTGAAATGGTGGAAGATGTGTGTGTGTGTGTGTGTGTGTGTGTGTGTGTGTGTGTGTGTGTGTGTGTGTGTGTGTGTGTGTGTGTGTGTGTGTGTGTGTGTGTGTGTGTGTGTGTGTGTGTGTGTGTGTGTGTGTGTGTGTGTGTGTGTGTGTGTGTGTGTGTGTGTTTCGTTACATCTATGCCGTTATACACGTGTGACAACGATTATATTGATTTATTTCAGACACATGGGGTAAAAAAAAAAAAGAGGAAAAAAATATAGCAACACACAACACGATATAAATGACGTTAATTTATATGCACTGTGATGTCCCTTGTTTTTCCTTTAACCATTAATTCTCTGCTATCTATTTTCTTCTTACCTCTTCTTTTTCATGGCGATTTTTTCTTCTTTCACAGTTTTTTACCTTTCTCTCTCACACATTCTTACTCCTTCAACTTCTTCCCACTTTCAAAACACACCATAAGAACCCATTTTTGTTACATCCTCCTCTTTTTTCCTTTTTCTTCCCTCCTTTCCCCCCTCTCCTCTTCCTCCTTTCCCCCTATACCTCCATCCCTCTTCCTTGGGGCCTTCCCGGGGTGAACTAGACAAGTGTGATCAGCTGACCGCTCATGGGATCAAGCCCCGTCTTCGCTTCGCCTTGACTCTCCTGCGACTCCCCGTTATGATAGATGGTGTCGCCCGGCCTAACACAACTATATCTGGGATGGACTCTTAGGATTTTCTAGGGAGCTGGTTTGAAGGGTAAGAGGGAAGGGGGTGATATGAAGAGTCAAAGGGGGAGGAGTGTAGGGAGAGGACATGGGAATTCAAGGAGAATGTCGGGTGTAAGAGGGAGGGACATAGGGAGAGGGGAGAGGGATGGTCAAAAGAGCAAAAAGGTGAAAGGATGAATGGGGGGAGGGAGGTGTAGGGTTGGAAATAAAAGGGCAGCAACGATACATAAGTGAAGTAAATAAAAAAGGAATAGAAAGTTTTTGTTATTGGTAAGAAGGACAAATTGGTATTAAAATTCAAAACAATTAGAAGAGGTGCGCAATGAAAACTGAGGGAGGAAGTGAGGAATGGATGGAGGGAGGATGGTAGGGATGGAAGGAAGGAGGGAGGGAGGTAAGGAGGAAGGAAAGGGAGGGAGGGTCAGCACGATAACTTAAGAGGCAGAGAAAGGAACATATGAGTTAAGGACATTTCAAACTAACGAGAGACTTTACGAGAACGAGAGAGCTGAAAACCTGCGTTGATTTGGAATTCAGCAAAGATGTACTACATAAACATGACTCAAGATCAGTGGCAAAAAGTTTCATTCAAGCTCGATCAGGATGAATGTACACGATAGAGGGAGACGAGCGTGGCCCAAGGAAGTAATGAACATATATAGAAAATGAACGTACAATTTCAAGAACATAAACAGTGTGTATGTGTGTGTGTGTGCAACCGGTCTCACTGATCATCAAATAACATCAACACAAATTCCTATAGCCTGTCTCCTACGTTACCTGATCAGGAAAGTTAATAAATCAGAGGCTGCAGCAAGAAAATAACGAAACACTGGTTAGGAGGGAATTAAATGTTGCACACACACATATTGCAGTTTATGATTGAAGTAGCTTTTTGATCGACAGTGAAATCAGTGAAATTATCCAAACAGGTTGCAGTGCAGTTGTGGCTAATTGCTCTGTAACTACAATTCAGTCGTGGTATCAACAATTGAGTTTCTGTGATAATAATCAAGGGAATGGCATATCTTCAATTGAGAATTACAAGGTCGCAAGCGCCAATTACAAAAGAAAATTAAGAAACTGCCATTAAAGTTAGTGTTCTCTGTCTTGTGGAGGTGTGACTTGAGGCCTTATGACACTCTACCACTTCAAGTGACGCTTATGACCTTGTGATTCTCAAGTTCTCAATTGGAAGCTACTGCAATGATTCTTGATACCAGAAGATGCAACAATGACTAAAGACAGGTTATCTTTAAGCTCAGCGGAGATCAGCGAGAAACGTGAGGCTTGAGAATACATGCATCAATCTCATCATTAACAACACTTGACCGTGACGCAAAAAAACACGGGAAGGGAAGGGAAGGGAAGGGAGCAGACAAAACACAGGCAAGGCGAGGCAAGCAAAGGGCTGACTGGCGGCCGTGCGGAGCTGGCTGGCGAGGGTCGTTTATAAGAGCGGTATTTAGTGGTTCGTCGGCGTCGTCACCCGCGCGATATTAATGGTCCTTCACCAGCCCGTCACCGACATGATGAATGATGGCTTCACCCGACGTTATCGTAATGAAATAAAGATGTCCAATCATAAGATGCCAGAGCCCTCGGAGGCGGAGTCGAGGGCTGGGGACGACGGCCAGCGGAGTCGTTCTTCTGACGCTGTGGATGGAGACGGAGTGACAAGGAAGGGAGGGAGAAAAGGAGAGCGAGGATCACACTACCACCACTCAGATCATCACCCGGTTAAGGAATGGCTTTAAAGGACGGATGGGAGGGAGTGTAGGACGAAGGAAGGATAAGAAAGGGAGGGAGGGAGGGAGGACTACACACACTAACACGGATGAAAAGGAAGGGAAGGGAAAAGAAAATGTGCATAAAGACGTTTTAAAAATACAGTGTGCAATTTTGGCTTCGCGGATGACAAAAAAAAAAGAGTAAGAAAAATCGATGTCTTGGAAGCAGTAAGAGTAAGTGAGGTTACGAAGAAGAGATAACGAACAAAGTTTTGAGGAACGATCTCCGGCGGCAGGAAGGAAGCCAATAAGTAATGTATCAGTGCTAGAAATAATTAGTCAAGCTGCCACCCATCCTGTCACCGCCTGGAAATATAGACTTCAAGAAATTAAACTCTGAATAAGAAAACAAAAGTAAAACAGGAAGAAACAAAAAACAAAATAAGTTTCACTATAACACTAACAAGACCAATATTTCACCTGTCAAAAAAATGGATAAGAAAAAACTGAATATACTCATAAATACTTCAGTAACTAATAATTACGATCGTTACAGATGTTACCGGTAATTAAGTAACCACCTAGAGGCTTATTCAGTGCAAAACACATAATGACTCTCCAACGCGTTTACACAACCACTGTAAATGAATAAACCGTAACACGTGAGTGAATGGCAGCCAGCTGGACCTTGTTTACTTAAGTGGTTACAATAAGTACAGTTGGCCTCCCTGAGTGGCTCCCTCGCCCCTTAATGTGCCGCTGAGCGTTACTTACTCGGCGGCCGAAATAAATGATTAAGTGACTATCTGCGAGACGGATGAGAGAGTCAATAGAGGCGCCGGGAGGTGCCAGCGCAGATAAATAAGTGATTCGTCTTCATGAATGGGATGTAACGACCTAGGCATTTTTAACCTGTTTGCCCACCAATTAGAGGTATGTCTCCTAACAAACTACAATCAACACCCAACACCTTCCAATGGCGTATCACTTCCGGAGAGCCAGACAGCCACATGGGGTGATGGGGGAAGGGAGGGTGAAGGGACGGGAAAGAGCTTAGGCTGATAGTGTGTAAATGTATTGGTGGTAGTGTAAAGATGATTACACATACACACACAGACACACACAGACACACACACATAAGACAAACATAAATTTCTATAATATTACTTTTAGCATTTTTTTCCCTACTACCTTAACAAGTCACACCATAGAGTTTTGTTCGTCACATGAATATTCCCCGAGAGTGTGGGAGGTCTGTAGAAAAACGAAAAAATTAGGATTAGCTTAAGTAAGAGTCGGATGAGAATACGTAATGAGAGACTGAGGAGGTCACAGATGTATGTTAATTAGCCTTATCTCAGGGTGATTTATAATGAAATGGAGACACTGTTTAGATAATGTATAAAGAAAAGAAGAAAAAAAGGGACAGCTGAGTAAAGAATGAAGGGAACTAAAAGAAGAAGGGAGGAGTAAAGGAAGGAGAGAGGAAGGGAAAGAGAGGGAAGGAGAGGGAGGTACGCGGCTCACAGTAGGAGAGTCTTCATTTCCGTGGCTTAAGAGATTGAGGGGAAACACTCTAGGTCGTATAGAATGGTTGTTACTGCTTTTATCTCCTCCTTCCTTCCCCTTCCGAGCCTTGATTGATATCCTAACGTTGCTTAATCATTCCCAGCTCGATGTTATTCCTTAATTTCAATCAAATATTCACAATGCAATTAGTGTCGTAATGTGACAAAATACGTAAAGGAAGGTACAGCACATTAATTATTTACCTTCAAAACCATTGTTAGTTAAAGACGAGCATTGCATCAGAAGAGAAAAAACGACGCAAAATAATACGATAATGTAGAGGTAACTAGAACAAATGTACTGTTTTTCTATTATTATTGTTATTACGTCTACCTCATAAACAAGCCAGCAAGCACACAGACACACACACACATATACACAAACAAACACACACACGTAGTAAACCATTTCGTGAAAGTTTCCGTTTTGAGGCCAAGCACCTCCGGGAAGCACAACGAGGGGGAAGAAAACACTCCGTTACTTAATGGTGGCGATGTAAAAATTGTAAAATACCAATACATTTCACCCAAGTCGGTAAATCATGGTTGTAGGGCGTTGAGCGGTGGGGGAGTGGGTGCTCCCGGCGGGTGGTGTGGTCCGAGTGTGTGGCGGGGTAGGAGGGGAAACAGGGAGTGGGTGGAGGAGGGAGTAAGCAGGGTGGGGGGGTGAAGGAGGAGGCAGGTAGGGAGTGGAGGTAGGTAAGTTGTTTCCTGAGGCAGGAGAGACGCGGCCTCTGCACCACAGGCACGAGGAACGCCCGCAAGCACCGCTACACCACCGCTTCCTCCTCCTCCTCCTCCTCCTCCTCCTCCTCCTCCTCCTCCTCCTCCTCCTCCTCCTCCTCCTCCTCTTCTTCTTCTTCCTCCTTCTCCTCTTATTATCCACCTTTCTTCTTCTACTTCTTCTTCTGTTCTTCCTCTTCCACCTCCTTCTCCTTTTCACTTGCATCTCCACTCTGCTTCAACTTGTTACTGTTTCCTCTCACTTCCTCTTTCTCTTTCCTTCACTACTCAAGCCACTTACGTCTCCTCATCATTTCCTTCCTTGACCCAAACGACAACGTCCTCCATCCGCTCCACATCCTATCCTCACCGAAGGCAACACTAACCCTCCCCCTTACTACTACCCCTCCTACACACACACACACACACACACACACACACACACACACACACACACACACACACACACACACACACACACACACACACACACACACACACACACACACACACACTGGCGACTGGTGCAAGGTGTCCTCTGAGCTGCTTTGAGGAAGTGCGTAAATGATAGCCGTCCAGATGGCGCTGCGGTAAGTTGCAAGTAATAGCTGATGACAAGACCGATTGAGAGCACAAAACATACACACTTGCCAAAAATACAATGCCTTTATAGCGGCTTTATATTTGTATTTCTCGTTCATCTTGATATATTTTTACGATCGCCGTCAATGTGCATTCCTTGGTTTTCTGGCTATGCATTCTTAACATATCATCAGCCTCTGTTTATGGTTACAATTCACCCTCTGTCCAAAATATCAACATCCATGCAAAGAGAGACCTTGCTGCTGCCTACCAGTAAGTAAGTAACGAGGCAAAACGCAAGGGAAGTAGGACAGCGGGAGAGAGTCAGAGCAAACCACATCCATCTTTGTCAACATACTCCACCACGATGCTAAATATCTCTTGCATTCACCGTCCACCCATCCTCTACCTCCTTACCTCCCTCCTCTGTCTCACCTATACTGACACCCTTACCCTCTACCTACCTTACTCTCCCGTCACACCTGTCTTCCCTCCTCGCTCTCTTCTCCTTTCTCCAGCCAGTGACAACTCCTTTCCTTCCTCGCTATCCCATTCCAACTTATTTGTTGCCTCACCCCTTCACCTCATTATTCACCCTGAAATACTTATTCATAGTCAATATTCCTCCATCATCTACTTGCCCACCACACCTTATTATAAACCTATCTCATATGCATGTTAATTTTATCTTTTTGACCCTCACTCGAACATTCAGCACCACGTTTCTTCTTCAATGTTTTCAACTCAAGGTAAAAAAAAACATATATATATATATATATATATATATATATATATATATATATATATATATATATATATATATATATATATATATATGTATATATATAAGTTGAGCCTCATTAAACATAGCAGCTGTATGTGTATATTAAGACACTTCAAATTATTAATAATCAAGAGAGGAACTGACGGTTATCACAGCATTTTTTTCTTATTATTAGGTGTACACTTTTTTCATGGGATTTTTTTTATTAGAATATTAACAATATGAATGTGATAGGTGTGTATGTGTGTGTGTGTGTGTGTGTGTGTGTGTGTGTGTGTGTGTGTGTGTGTGTGTGTGTGTGTGTGTGTGTGTGTGTGTGTGTGTGTGTGTGTGTGTGTGTGTGTGTGTGTGTGTGTGTGTGTGTGTGTGTGTGTGTGTGTGTGTGTATGTGTGTGTGTGTGTGTGTGTGTGTGTGTGTGTGAGTGTGTGTGTGTTGCTAGGTGCATTGCCTCGGCTCTTCTCCTCAAACACAGCTAATCTACAGACTGCATTCGTTCATACCATGAAATATTAAACAATAATTATTAGAACGTGAAAATAATTTTAAAATTATTAGCTGCACAAAATTTAATATTGCTGTTTATCATGAAAATGAGCTGTTGGCGTCCTCACGTATCAGCTCACACACCTGAGAACTGACTCATAAACCTTTCACCTGTTTCTAGTCAATACATGCTTTTCAAGTGTTATATATATATATATATATATATATATATATATATATATATATATATATATATATATATATATATATATATATATATATATATATATATATATATATATATATATATATATATATATATATATATATACATATATATATATATATATATATATATATATATATATATATATATATATATATATATATATATATATATAACACTTGAAAAGCATGTACATATATATATATATATATATATATATATATATATATATATATATATATATATATATATATATATATATATATACACATATATATATATATATATATATATATATATATATATATATATATATATATATATATATATATATATATATATATTGTTAACAAAAAAAGAACGCATTACAATATACCACATCCAAAGTTGTAACGCAAAGAAAGCCCATCCTATAACACAATGATGGAGTGACAATAACAACAATATCATCACCACCTGGAAATATTGGAACACCTACATTGTGTGAAATGAAAACATGCTTTTTGTTTTTCAAATACTTAAATGTTTCTAAGATCACGCATATATACAGCAGAATTGACAACTCGTGTATACACGGACAGACTCTTACTCCTTTTACATATCTGGGTTCACCCACATATCATGACTCATTCATTTGCATAATGATACGTGATTCACGCTATTTTTTTTCACGGTGTGCAGCTTATGGTGCATAAGTCATGCATAATAAATACATAAATGCATATAAACCCACACATGCATGCATATATACATACATATATATAAATAAATATATATATGTATATATATATATATATATATATATATATATATATATATATATATATATATATATATATGTATATATATATATATATATATATATATATATATATATATATATATATATATATATATATATATATATATGTGTATATATATATATATATATATATATATATATATATATATATATATGTATATATATATATATATATATATATATATATATATATATATATATATATATATATATATATATATGTCTGCGCTTGTATATCTCTCTGTCGATGGGCAGGGAGGCAAACTAGCTACAAACAATTTACAGTGATTACAAGCAGAGAGGCATTATTCTCATGTTTTCAGTCTCATGGGTGAAGGGATAGGTGGAGGGTTACCCTGGAATGTCTTAATGCCTCATAAAATGCACTGACTGCACGTCTCCGTCAAGAGGCATAAGATCATCAACGTTCAATTATGATTCACAGCTCCCTCGGGCCACCCACCCTCCGTCTCCCTCATCTGCCTCCAAATCCTTCATTACTTCCTTCCCTTCCCTCCGCTCTTACGCCTGTCCCTCCGCCCTCGTTCTGTTTCACCCTTTGTCGTCTACTCTCTACTTACCGTCTCTTCACGATGGCCTCCTCTGTTCCTACCGCTAAGTACCGTCTTCTACCTCCTAAACCACTTATCAGGAATCACCATTTCCTTTCGGCTACTCCTCCGTACTTACCGTCCGTCACCCCACCTGCTCACGGCCAGCGAACCTCTGCCTCCCACATCCCTCCACCCATATCCCCACACCCCCACCAAAATCATGGCAGCTCGAGACGCACCAACACCACACTATTGACGATCCTCCCCTTAAAACATGTGCCTTCATAACTATTTTATACCTTCTCCACTTCAATTGGCACCGTCATTTCCACTAATCATTCATATCCTTACGCTGAACTTCACGTCACCACCATCACCACCACCACCACCATCACCACCACCACCATCACCATCACCACCACAAACACAAACACCAACAACAAGCAGCAGCAGCAGCAACACGGGGCCAGGGGAGTCTAGCTAAGGTCGGGTGTCCATGTGAGTCCAATAAATCACTCGAGCTCACCAACTGTTTTCGTAGTGGCAGGGAGACCAGACTAATTTTATCCTATTTCCTCCAGCTAGCGGTCTCTGGGGGAGGATTACTCATAAGAATGTACGAACAAATTCAAGTGGGTGAGTTAGAGAGCAAGAGTGATTTAAAGGTAACGTTTATGGCAGATTCTTGTAGCTGTTTTATGTGGTGGTCAATAATTCGGAGCAAATAGAGTAGAAGGTGAGGCAGAGAGGCACGGTCTGAGGGAGTGTTGGGGTGGCGGTGGCCGTGACTCCTAACAGCGCACACAGACACACACACACACACACACACACACACACACACACACACACACACACACACACACAACACACACACACACACACACATATACACACACCACCAC
>JAXIVD010003553.1:2500-10000 GCA_036785275.1 Cancer borealis
TAACCTAACAATCTACCTAACCTTACTTGAAAGATGCTGTACCAAGTCAAATACACACACGCCCATACTCACATAGTCCTGATCCTCCATATAAGTGTGTTTCAACGGCAGATTTCACCTCAAAATTAATAGCGTTTCAAAAGTATTTTTTTAACACTAATAACTCTCTTACCTTTTCTTACAGCTCTAAATAAAGGTATAAGGCAGTGAGGAGGAACTTTTCTCTTATCAATTTGTCCGCCACACACTCCCAGGTAAGTTGTATAGGCGGTATAAGGCCAGAAATATGTGACATGGCGTGTCAGTGTTTACACAAACTACAGCGACTACCGCGGGGCTAAAACAATAAATACTTTTGTTATTATCATTATTTCTTGTTTTTAAGTTTTTTTTTATAAGTGTTTGATGTTGTTTTATTTATTTTGTAGTGTTACTTTGTTTATTTTGGTGTTATTGGCTAGTATTCATGCTGTTATCATTGAGATAAACATGGACATTCAAAACGTCTCCCCTCACACATCACTCATAAAAAGAACTTAAAAACAAGAAATAATTATAATAACAAGTATTTATTGCAACAATAAACTACAAAAACCGAAGGCCGTCGTTGTTCTAACCCTTATGTAGCCGACACATCCTCCGCTACAACTTAATACTTGAATAATTACTATACTTCGATTATTACCATTACTGTTATTCCTTTACTATTAAAACACTAATCACATTAATAAATACTTACGTGCAGAATTAAACTAACTAAATAAATAATTCAATCTGTTCTTTCAAATAACATAACTTGCTGGTATAGAAAAGCAATAATTCAATCTGTTCTTTCAAATAACATAACTTGCTAGTATAGAAAAGCAATAATTCAATCTGTTCTTTCATTTAACATAACTTTTTGGTATGGAAATTGTTATCCTGAACTCAAAAATAAACTTTGTCAAATAATGAAGAACTGTAGGAAACTTGGGGTTCAGAACATCATAGTTGTAGTAGTAATAGTAATAGTAGTAGTAATGATAGTTTAATAAGTGTAAAATAATTATATATATAGTTTATCATTTAATATTTCCTTGGGTTAGGTAAAGCAAGTTACCTTGATAATTATCAATGAAATATGTTTTATTTGTACTCAATAATACATTATAACACACACACACACACACACACACACACATACACACACACTGTCCGCTAGCATAGTGGTTAGTGCACTCGGTTCACAACCGAGGGGCCAGGGTTCGATCCCCTGGGCGGACGGAGAATATTTGGGCGAGTCTCCTTTCACGTGTAGCCTCTGTTCACATAGCAGTGAGTAGGTACGGGATGTAAGTCGAGGGGTTGTGACCTCGCTGTCCCGGTGTGTTGTGCGAGTGGTCTCGGTCCAACCCAAATATTGGTCACTATGAGCTCCGAGCTCTTTCCATAGGGGGACGGCCGGCTGTCTCGAGAGAGACCAGCAGCAGACTGTACAGTGAATAACAGGTAAATGAACTCAAAAATGTTTGAGTGTGTGTGTGTTTTCCTCTTATTTCCTCCTCCTCCTCCTGGGTAAGAGGTTAAACTGCAGCCGGTGATGGGGTCGCAGTTCGGGAGATCTGTGATTTTGGTGAACGTAGAGCTACACCTTAGCCATCATTGCTCCCTGGTCCGCTTGGGCTCCTGCTGCCTTGTAGGGCTAGCCTCTTTAGGCAAAGGCTAGGAGAAGGAAACTCTCTTTTCTCTTTTTTTTCTCTCCTTCCTCTATCCTATCTATTCGATGCCACTAGGCGGGCGCCGCGTTTTGCGAGAGAAATTAACCACCTAATCCTAACCCCGTTCTAGAAAAAGTTGGTCAGACAAGAGTTTAGATTGTTTTCGCTGTTCAAATCACTCCCTATACGTTTACCTACTGTACTGAACTTAGTATCACCTATACACATGTACACATCACAATACAAATGTCTATGAGGCTTGGGTCAATATACTTAATTAACCTATTCAAACTAATTATATAAGAAATGTTTTGGTAATTATTATTATATTAAAGTTATTTAGAATGTACCAGCATTGATAGTAGTAGTAGTAGTAGTAGCAGCATATGCAGCAGTAATAGTAGTATAATAGTCTAGTATAGGATCCTAATTAGAATTTGATTACCCTTGAATGTCATTAACTCAGCTACTGTTGACAATATTAATAATCACAGTTTTCTTCAGGTTAATTAATTATATAAGTTGTAATTAAAAAAAAAACAGGGAAGTGAAACAAGATACACACACACACACACACACACACCCACACACACCCACCCACACCCACAGTTAGGAACCAGTAGTAGTGGTGTTATATGCATTCCTATGTAATCACACACCACCACCACCCCATCACCACGCCCACACCACCCCCTTAGGTAATATAAGGTTCTCAGTACATAATATCACTATCACCCTATTCTATAAAATCTACTTGACGGTCTGCAGCCTCCCATCCCTCCTGCCACCCATTCCATCCTGTTTCTCGGATCAGTTGTTGAGCATCTGTCCCGTGCCCTTCGTCAACTTTCCACGGCCAGCCCTGGAAACCATTGCCAGTGTGTTCGGGTCAGTCTCCGCGCACACCACACACATGTTGATGGTTGAGTGCAGGCAGACAAGAGTGCAGCGTGTGCCATGTCCTGCCGTTGTGCTAACTTTACGGCATCCTGCTTGCAGTAATGATGTGTGACGCCCAGTTGGCTCTTAACGCCCTTGCCTGGCCAAGACTCAGCTCTCACACACACACACACACACACACACACACACACACACACACACACACACACACACACACACACACACACACACACACACACACACACACACACACACACTCACACACTAGTCTAACTAAAACTAACCCGATCAAACCTAACAAAACTTATCAAAATTTCATCCAACCTAACGTAACCTAATAAAAATGTTGATTTTTTTCCTGTAATTCTGTGGCATAATTGTTTGAAGTGATTTGAACAAGTTTCAGAGATTAAATTTGCAGTGCATTATAAAGGTAAGGAAATATTGAGTGGTTAAGGAAACGAATCTTTACCGGTTAGGTTAAGTTAAGTAAGATTTTTTGTGATTGGGGTTATCATATAATGAATGTAATAATTTGCATCTCAGAAATATTCATACATTACAAATAATAAGACAAAAAATTATGATATATATATATATATATATATATATATATATATATATATATATTATATATATATATATATATATATATATATATATATATATATTCATGGGATGGTTTTGTCACCAAGAATTTTGTATCCTAGGTAGGGAAATTTTGTCCTAGGTCCATGTGACTTCTTGTGTATTGTGTAAAGCATAATGTGATTAGGACTGTGTGCTTAGGCTTGTCTGAGAGGAAGTCTTTGCTTTATAAGTCATTGCCCAGGTTGGGAATTAAACTAACTAAATAAATAATTCAATCTGTTCTTTCAAATAACATAACTTGCTGGTATAGAAAAGCAATAATTCAATCTGTTCTTTCAAATAACATAACTTGCTAGTATAGAAAAGCAATAATTCAATCTGTTCTTTCATTTAACATAACTTTTTGGTATGGAAATTGTTATCCTGAACTCAAAAATAAACTTTGTCAAATAATGAAGAACTGTAGGAAACTTGGGGTTCAGAACATCATAGTTGTAGTAGTAATAGTAATAGTAGTAGTAATGATAGTTTAATAAGTGTAAAATAATTATATATATAGTTTATCATTTAATATTTCCTTGGGTTAGGTAAAGCAAGTTACCTTGATAATTATCAATGAAATATGTTTTATTTGTACTCAATAATACATTATAACACACACACACACACACACACACACACACACATACACACACACTGTCCGCTAGCATAGTGGTTAGTGCACTCGGTTCACAACCGAGGGGCCAGGGTTCGATCCCCTGGGCGGACGGAGAATATTTGGGCGAGTCTCCTTTCACGTGTAGCCTCTGTTCACCTAGCAGTGAGTAGGTACGGGATGTAAGTCGAGGGATTGTGACCTCGCTGTCCCGGTGTGTTGTGTGAGTGGTCTCGGTCCAACCCAAATATTGGTCACTATGAGCTCCGAGCTCTTTCCATAGGGGGACGGCCGGCTGTCTCGAGAGAGACCAGCAGCAGACTGTACAGTGAATAACAGGTAAATGAACTCAAAAATGTTTGAGTGTGTGTGTGTTTTCCTCTTATTTCCTCCTCCTCCTCCTGGGTAAGAGGTTAAACTGCAGCCGGTGATGGGGTCGCAGTTCGGGAGATCTGTGATTTTGGTGAACGTAGAGCTACACCTTAGCCATCATTGCTCCCTGGTCCGCTTGGGCTCCTGCTGCCTTGTAGGGCTAGCCTCTTTAGGCAAAGGCTAGGAGAAGGAAACTCTCTTTTCTCTTTTTTTTCTCTCCTTCCTCTATCCTATCTATTCGATGCCACTAGGCGGGCGCCGCGTTTTGCGAGAGAAATTAACCACCTAATCCTAACCCCGTTCTAGAAAAAGTTGGTCAGACAAGAGTTTAGATTGTTTTCGCTGTTCAAATCACTCCCTATACGTTTACCTACTGTACTGAACTTAGTATCACCTATACACATGTACACATCACAATACAAATGTCTATGAGGCTTGGGTCAATATACCTAATTAACCTATTCAAACTAATTATATAAGAAATGTTTTGGTAATTATTATTATATTAAAGTTATTTAGAATGTACCAGCATTGATAGTAGTAGTAGTAGTAGTAGCAGCATATGCAGCAGTAATAGTAGTATAATAGTCTAGTATAGGATCCTAATTAGCATTTGATTACCCTTGAATGTCATTAACTCAGCTACTGTTGACAATATTAATAATCACAGTTTTCTTCAGGTTAATTAATTATATAAGTTGTAATTAAAAAAAAAACAGGGAAGTGAAACAAGATACACACACACACACACACACACACACACACACACACACACACACCCACCCACAACCACAGTTAGGAACCAGTAGTAGTGGTGTTATATGCATTCCTATGTAATCACACACCACCACCACCCCATCACCACGCCCACACCACCCCCTTAGGTAATATAAGGTTCTCAGTACATAATATCACTATCACCCTATTCTATAAAATCTACTTGACGGTCTGCAGCCTCCCATCCCTCCTGCCACCCATTCCATCCTGTTTCTCGGATCAGTTGTTGAGCATCTGTCCCGTGCCCTTCGTCAACTTTCCACGGCCAGCCCTGGAAACCATTGCCAGTGTGTTCGGGTCAGTCTCCGCGCACACCACACACATGTTGATGGTTGAGTGCAGGCAGACAAGAGTGCAGCGTGTGCCATGTCCTGCCGTTGTGCTAACTTTACGGCATCCTGCTTGCAGTAATGATGTGTGACGCCCAGTTGGCTCTTAACGCCCTTGCCTGGCCAAGACTCAGCTCTCTCACACACACACTCACACACACACACACACACACACACACACACACACACACACACACACACACACACACTCACACACTAGTCTAACTAAAACTAACCCGATCAAACCTAACAAAACTTATCAAAATTTCATCCAACCTAACGTAACCTAATAAAAATGTTGATTTTTTTCCTGTAATTCTGTGGCATAATTGTTTGAAGTGATTTGAACAAGTTTCAGAGATTAAATTTGCAGTGCATTATAAAGGTAAGGAAATATTGAGTGGTTAAGGAAACGAATCTTTACCGGTTAGGTTAAGTTAAGTAAGATTTTTTGTGATTGGGGTTATCATATAATGAATGTAATAATTTGCATCTCAGAAATATTCATACATTACAAATAATAAGACAAAAAATTATGATATATATATATATATATATATATATATATATATATATATATATATATATATATATATATATATATATATATATATATATATATTCATGGGATGGTTTTGTCACCAAGAATTTTGTATCCTAGGTAGGGAAATTTTGTCCTAGAGTCCATGTGACTTCTTGTGTATTGTGTAAAGCATAATGTGATTAGGACTGTGTGCTTAGGCTTGTCTGAGAGGAAGTCTTTGCTTTATAAGTCATTGCCCAGGTTGGGAATTAAACTAACTAAATAAATAATTCAATCTGTTCTTTCAAATAACATAACTTGCTGGTATAGAAAAGCAATAATTCAATCTGTTCTTTCAAATAACATAACTTGCTAGTATAGAAAAGCAATAATTCAATCTGTTCTTTCATTTAACATAACTTTTTGGTATGGAAATTGTTATCCTGAACTCAAAAATAAACTTTGTCAAATAATGAAGAACTGTAGGAAACTTGGGGTTCAGAACATCATAGTTGTAGTAGTAATAGTAATAGTAGTAGTAATGATAGTTTAATAAGTGTAAAATAATTATATATATAGTTTATCATTTAATATTTCCTTGGGTTAGGTAAAGCAAGTTACCTTGATAATTATCAATGAAATATGTTTTATTTGTACTCAATAATACATTATAACACACACACACACACACACACACACACACACACACACACTGTCCGCTAGCATAGTGGTTAGTGCACTCGGTTCACAACCGAGGGGCCAGGGTTCGATCCCCTGGGCGGACGGAGAATATTTGGGCGAGTCTCCTTTCACGTGTAGCCTCTGTTCACCTAGCAGTGAGTAGGTACGGGATGTAAGTCGAGGGGTTGTGACCTCGCTGTCCCGGTGTGTTGTGTGAGTGGTCTCGGTCCAACCCAAATATTGGTCACTATGAGCTCCGAGCTCTTTCCATAGGGGGACGGCCGGCTGTCTCGAGAGAGACCAGCAGCAGACTGTACAGTGAATAACAGGTAAATGAACTCAAAAATGTTTGAGTGTGTGTGTGTTTTCCTCTTATTTCCTCCTCCTCCTCCTGGGTAAGAGGTTAAACTGCAGCCGGTGATGGGGTCGCAGTTCGGGAGATCTGTGATTTTGGTGAACGTAGAGCTACACCTTAGCCATCATTGCTCCCTGGTCCGCTTGGGCTCCTGCTGCCTTGTAGGGCTAGCCTCTTTAGGCAAAGGCTAGGAGAAGGAAACTCTCTTTTCTCTTTTTTTTCTCTCCTTCCTCTATCCTATCTATTCGATGCCACTAGGCGGGCGCCGCGTTTTGCGAGAGAAATTAACCACCTAATCCTAACCCCGTTCTAGAAAAAGTTGGTCAGACAAGAGTTTAGATTGTTTTCGCTGTTCAAATCACTCCCTATACGTTTACCTACTGTACTGAACTTAGTATCACCTATACACATGTACACATCACAATACAAATGTCTATGAGGCTTGGGTCAATATACTTAATTAACCTATTCAAACTAATTATATAAGAAATGTTTTGGTAATTATTATTATATTAAAGTTATTTAGAATGTACCAGCATTGATAGTAGTAGTAGTAGTAGTAGCAGCATATGCAGCAGTAATAGTAGTATAATAGTCTAGTATAGGATCCTAATTAGAAT
>JAXIVD010003553.1:17500-42500 GCA_036785275.1 Cancer borealis
CACAACCACAACCACAACCATTATTACACCACAACCACAACCATTATCACACCACAACCACAACCATTATTACACCACAACCACAACCATTATCACACCACAACCACAACCATTATTACACCACAACCACAACCATTAACACACCACAACCACAACCATTAACACACCACAACCACAACCATTATCACACCACAACCACAACCATTATTACACCACAACCACAACCATTATTACACCACAACCACAACCAAAACCATTATCACACCACAACCACAACCATTATTACACCACAACCACAACCATTATTACACCACAACCACAACCATTATTACACCACAACCACAACCATTATTACACCACAACCACAACCATTATCACACCACAACCACAACCATTATTACACCACAACCACAACCACAACCATTATCACACCACAACCACAACCATTATTACACCACAACCACAACCATTATTACACCACAACCACAACCATTAACACACCACAACCACAACCATTATTACACCACAACCACAACCATTAACACACCACAACCACAACCATTATTACACCACAACCACAACCATTAACACACCACAACCACAACCATTATTACACCACAACCACAACCATTATTACACCACAACCATTAACACACCACAACCACAACCATTATTACACCACAACCACAACCATTATCACACCACAATATATATATATATATATATATATATATATATATATATATATATATATATATATATATATATATAGTATATTTATATTAATCTTTAATTTAGATAGTTTTCTGAGTAGTGAACTTAATTAAAAGTCTTGGCAGTGATGATAAAACAATATAATTTTAACATTACATGCATTACAAGAAACAATATATTATAGTAACTGTTGAATTAGTTAATAGATTAATTATATTTGATTGACTTGATATACTGAAGTTTTATTCCTGACCGGTTTCGCTAACAGCTTCTTCAGAGGAAGAATAAGAAGCTGTTAACAAAACCGGTCAGGAATAAAACCTCAGTATACTTGGAAATCGTCAAAGAAGTGATAGAGGAAGTCAAATGTTGGTCGGATGTCTGGATCTTTGTTCCAGCAGTGTATCATTGCCTTGTACAGCTCATCAGGACAGCGCGGAGGCTTGGCCATTCGATATCCTGATTGGACGCGCTCTATCATTTCTCGATTGTTCATGCCTGTAAGGGATACGATAGGGTTTAATATACACACTCTTATCTATCTAATCATTGATCTCTCCCTTTTCCTCCTTCTCCTCTTCCTCATCTTCCTCTTTAAATAATGGATATTTCAATAATTAACATTAAACAAAACAACACTCAAATAATCCTTAACATGATAGTAATCACAAAACTGAGTCCAGATTCGTGATCAGCATGTTTGAAAACCCCTGTGTATCAATTTTCATGAAATTCTGAAAAGTCAAAATTTTCACAAAATTTTGCCATACTTTTTTTCAGAAATCATGTTTTATTTAATAACTCGAAAACTATTAGGTTTACGTAAAAGAAGTTTATATTAGTAAATGAAGAGCAGGATACGACCGTTCTTTTGAGCTATAGTGAACGGGAATTGGAGGGAAACTATAGCTTTAAGAAGGGAAATAGGATTAATCTTTTTTTTTCCCTAAACTTAAGTTTTCTCCAAAGTTATGGAGAATATTGAATAGGTGAAGAGAGAATTATATACAACTATTCAAGCTTAACAAATTTGGTTCTATACATTTTTGCTCTAGGACTAATATTTTCGGAGTAAATTAGCAAAAAAATTTTCAACCTAATTTCAGATGGAAAATTTGTGGTCCAAAAATTGAGAATGAATTTTCTTCAATTATCCTTGGAATATTGCATCAACATTATACATCTTTTAATTTGCAATACATTTTTGATCCTTACTAATGTTTAAACCAAAGTATTAACATTGTTTAAAATTGTCTTGTATCTAAAATTTGAATTTCTGTCACTGATAGACTTACGTTAGGAGAAGGAAGGGGAGGAGGAGGAGGAGGAGGAGAAGGAGGAGGAGGAGGAGGAGGAGGAGGAGGAGGAGGAGGAGGAGGAGGAGAAGGGATAGATAATTTGAGAGGCTTAATTAACGAAGAAAAAAAAATCAAGGGAGCATAAAAGAGACAGAGAGAAAGAGAGAGAGAGTAAGGGAGGGGTGTTAATATGTTAGTGAGTGTGTTAACCTGGGTATGGATTGGCCCCGTAGGTGATCACTTCCATCAGTAACACTCCGAAGGACCACACGTCAGACTTGATAGTGAAGCGATTGTATAGCATGGCTTCAGGGGCTGTCCATTTGACAGGAAACTCATTGCCTGTAGGGGAAAGGAAGGGAGGTTAAACACTCACTGACTCACTCATTCACTCCCTTTCATTTCATCAAACCACTCACTGACTCATTAACTCACTCATTCATTCTCTTTCCTTTCATTTCATAATTTCATAAATAAGTACTCTAATGATAGTAATGTTAAACTGAGTCTATATTCGTGTTCGTCATCATTGAAAACCTTTATGTATACATTTTCATACAGCTATCACATCAATATTAATAACAGTAATAATAATAATAATAATAATAACAATTATAATAATAATAATAATAATATTACTTACACGTATACTTAGTGAATAGCCGTGACTGGTCTGCTCGGACATCCTTATCAGAAAGGTTCCTCGCAGATTACCACGTGCCATCAGTAATTTCTCTGCTTCTTTACGGGCTATCTTTCCAAAATACCAACTGAAAAAAATATAATCATTACTATCATTATGATTATCATTATTCTATCACACTGTTTTAAGATTGAAAAAACTTATAATATAATCCAGCCATCTATCCATCTCTTTCATGTGTTATATCTATCACTGTTGTATAAAGCTTTAAATATTGTATAAAACTTATATAATATTGTATAAAAAAACTTAACAAACTGAATAAAAGTTTTTAAAATTATACATACTCTTGACATTCCAGGGAGGAGGCTGAGGCTACGTAATTCTTTGGGATGTAGCCTTCAATGTGTCGAGTTAGTGGTGGTGGTGGTGGTGCAGAGGTCCCCAATCCCTGGGCCGTGGACCGGTACCGGTCCGTGGTGGGCTTTCTCTTCTCAGGCACCTGCAAGTTAGGAACGTGTTAAGAATCATAGTAATGACAGACATCTTAATTTAACACACACACACACACACACACACACACACACACACACACACACACAGACACAGATTAGGAATGGAATTAATGGTAAGAATGACAGGAAGGGTTATGGTAGGAATTGTTAGGAATGTTATGAATGATTAGAGAAAATCATGATATCTATTTCAAATAAATCAGAGGAAAGTAGGATGTTTGAGACCATTACAGTGGGTATAATTTAAAAAATGTATATTATATATGTTGCTTTTAATATAAAAAAAACTAAAAACAAGCATTAAGATTGAAATATATTAGGAAAATTGTGGCTACACCACACTTGACCAACTCCTTTAAATCGTGTTAGCGAAAACAATTCAAAACATTAGGAAGTTTGGCCACACATGTAAACGCCCCGGTGTGTACAAATGCTGTCCAAGGATGTAACAATAAGTAACATTAGTAAATAATAATATAATAAGGGTTATATTAACGTAATGTTACCTAACTTATGGTAATAACTAAACATTATTTCCCACGTATATAATTACCATAAAAACAACACCAGCAATGTCACAATAACTCAAATGGATGAATAAAACTAATGCTACTAACAAAATAAGTAAGATATTGCCGGGTGTGAGATGAATGAATCGTGTCAACAGACAAGACAAGTCCTTTATTGACCTTAATTAGCCAACACCTGGCCATTATTAACACCTATACACCTTCCCTTCAACACTTACCTCATACATGTGAAGTTTAAAGAATGTGCCGTGGTGGAAAAGTGTATTTATATCATTGTATAATATTCCTGTCACTGTAAACACAGCCATAAAAACGAGAATAGGCAGATAGTAGCCATCGAAACTCTCACTCGCACAGTGGTTTCAAGTGCCTATTCTATATCAAATACCTCCACTGACATACATAAACACACACACAAGCTTGCACACACAATTATATGCATGAAAATACCTGAAATATACGTAAATACTTACTTAAAGCAAGCCGCGTCGCCGCCATTTTGATATTGTGATCTTGAATCTTGATGTTCCGATGCAGATTCCGTCAGTCCAACGTCATCTTACTTTTTTTTTTTTATTTTGTCTTGCTATCCATATATAACTATTTCTATGTAATCATATATCTATGTAAAAGGAAAATACACCTATATATTCATAATTTCAATATCTACAACTTAATATTCAAAAATAATTTTGTTCGTTAATCAAAAACTATTTGAGTTATTTGAAAATGGATTGCAGTTTTATATAGAACTTTTTAAGCTGAACACTTTTGTATAGAAGCATTTATCCTGTAGGAGTAATATTTTCCCAGTAAAATGAAAAAAACTTTTTCAAATATAATTTTGTTCGCTAATCAAAAACTATTTTAGTTATTTGAAAATGGATTGCAGTTTTATATAGAACTTTTTAAGCTATACACTTTTGTATAGAAGCATTTATCTTCTAGAAGTAATATTTTCGCAGTAAAATGACAAAAACTTTTTCAAAAATAATTTTAGTCGTTAATCAAAAACTATTTGAGTTATTTGAAAATGGATTGCAGTTTTATATAGGACTTTTTGGGCTGAACACCTTTGTATAGAAGCATTTATCCTCTAAAAGTAATATTTTCGCAGTAAAATGACAAAAACTTTTTCAAAAATATTTTTGTTCGTTAATCAAAAACTATTTGAGTTATTTGTAAATGGATTGCAGTTTTATATAGATTTTTTAAAGCTGAACACTTTTGTATAGTAGCATTTATCCTCTAGGAGTAATATTTTTGCAGTAAAATGACAAAACCTTTTTCAAATATAATTTTGTTCGTTAATCAAAAACTATTAAAGTTATTTGAAAAAAAAATTGCAGTTTTATATAGAACTTTTAAAGCTGAACACTTTTGTATAGAAGCATTTATCCTCTAGGAGTAATATTTTCGCAGTAAAATGACAAAAACTTTTTCAAAAATAATTTTGTTCGTTGATCAAAAACTATTTTAGTTATTTGAAAATAGATTGCAGTTTTATATAGAACTTTTTAAGCTGAACACTTTTGTATAGATTCATTTATCCTCTAGGAGTAATATTTTCGCAGTAAAATGACAAAAACTTTTTCAAAAATAATTTTGTTCGTTAATCAAAAACTATTTGAGTTATTTGAAAATGGATTGCAGTTTTCTATAGAAATTTTTAAGCTGAACACTTTTGTATAGAAGCATTTATCCTCTAGGAGTAATATTTTCGCAGTAAAATGACAAAAACTTTTTCAAAAATAATTTTGTACGTCAATCAAAAACTATTTGAGTTATTTGAAAATGGATTGCAGTTTTATATAGAACTTTCTAAGCTGAACACTTTTGTATAGAAGCATTTATCCTCTAGGAGTAATATTTTCGCAGTAAAATGACAAAAACTTTTTCAAAAATAAATTTGAACGTTAATCAAAAACTATTTGAGTTATTTAAAAATGGATTGCAGTTTTATATAGAACTATTTAAGCTGCACACTTTTGTATAGAAGCATTTATCCTTTCGGAGTAATATTTTGGCAGTAAAATGACAAAAACTTTTTCAAAAATAATTTTATTTGTTAATCAAAAACTATTTGAGTTATTTAAAAATGGATTGCAGTTTTATATAGAACTTTTTAAGCTGAACACTTTTGTATAAAAGCATTTATCTTCTAGAAGTAATATTTTCGCAGTAAAATGAGAAAAACTTTTTCAAAAAAATTTTGTGCGTTAATCAAAAACTATTTGAGTTATTTGAAAATGGATTGCAGTTTTATATAGAACTTTTTAAGCTGAACACTTTTGTATAGAAGCATTTATCCTCTCGGAGTAATATTTTCGCAGTAAAATGACAAAAACTTTTTCAAAAATAAATTTGAACGTTAATCAAAAACTATTTGAGTTATTTAAAAATGAATTGCAGTTTTTATAGAACTTTTTACGCTGAACACTTTTGTATAGAAGCATTTATCCTCTCGGAGCAATATTTTGGCAGTAAAATGACAAAAACTTTTTCAAAAATAATTTTGTTTGTTAATCAAAAACTATTTGAGTTATTTAAAAATGGATTGCAGTTTTATATAGAACTTTTTAAGCTGAACACTTTTGTATAGAAGCATTTATCCTCTCGGAGTAATATTTTGGCAGTAAAATGACAAAAACTTTTTTCAAAAATAATTTTGTTTGTTAATCAAAAACTATTTGAGTTATTTAAAAATGGATTGCAGTTTTATATAGAACTTTTTAAGCTGAACACTTTTGTATAGAAGCATTTATCTTCTAGAAGTAATATTTTCGCAGTAAAATGACAAAAACTTTTTCAAAAATAATTTTGTACGTTAATCAAAAACTATTTGAGTTATTTGAAAATGGATTGCAGTTTTATATATAACTTTTTAAGCTGAACACTTTTGTTTAGAAGCATTTATCCTCTCGGAGTAATATTTTGGCAGTAAAATGACAAAAACTTTTTCAAAAATAAATTTGAACGTTAATCAAAAACTATTTGGGTTATTTGAAAATGAATTGCAGTTTTATATAGAACTTTTAAAGCTGAACACTTTTGTATAGAAGCATTTATCCTCTCGGAGTAATATTTTAGCAGTAAAATTACAAAAACTTTTTCAAAATTAATTTTGTTCGTTAATCAAAAACTATTTGAGTTATTAGAAAATGGATTGTAGTTTTATATAGAACTTTTTAAGCTGAACACTTTTGTATAGAAGCATTTATCCTCTAGGAGTAATATTTCCGCAGTAAAATGACAAAACCTTTTTCAAAAATAATTTTGTTCGTTAATCAAAATCTATTTGAGTTATTTGAAAATAAATTGCAGTTTTATATAGAACTTTTTAAGCTGAACACTTTTTTATAGAAGCATTTATCCTCTCAGAGTAATATTTTGGCAGTAAAATGACAAAAACTTTTTCAAAAATAATTTTGTTTGTTAATCAAAAACTATTTGAGTTATTTAGAAATGGATTGCAGTTTTATATAGAACTTTTTAAGCTGAACACTTTTGTATAGAAGCATTTATCTTCTAGAAGTAATATTTTCGCAGTAAAATGACAAAAACCTTTTCAAAAATAATTTTGTACGTTAATCAAAAACTATTTGAGTTATTTGAAAATGAATTGCAGTTTTATATAGAAATTTTTAAGCTGAACACTTTTGTATAGAAGCATCTATCCTCTCGGAGTAATATTTTCGCAGTAAAATGACAAAAAGTTTTTCAAAAATAAATTTGAACGTTAATCAAAAACTATTTGGGTTATTTGAAAATGGATTGCAGTTTTATATAGAACTTTTTAAGCTGAACTCTTTTGTATAGAAGCATTTATCCTCTCGGAGTAATATTTTGGCAGTAAAATGACAAAAACTTTTTCATAAATAAATTTGAACGTTAATCAAAAACTATTTGGGTTATTTGAAAATGGATTGCAGTTTTATATAGAACTTTTTAAGCTGAACACTTTTGTATAGAAGCATTTATCTTCTAGAAGCAATATTTTCGCAGTAAAATGACAAAAACTTTTTCAAAAATAATTTTGTACGTTAATCAAAACCTATTTAAGTTATTTAAAAATGGATTGCAGTTTTATATAGAACTTTTTAAGCTGAACACTTTTGTATAGAAGCATTTATCCTCTCGGAGTAATATTTTGGCAGTAAAATTACAAAAACTTTTTCAAAATTAATTTTGTTTGTTAATCAAAAACTATTTGAGTTATTTAAAAATGGATTGCAGTTTTATATAGAACTCTTTAAGCTGAACACTTTTGTATAGAATCATTTATCCTGTAGGAGTAATATTTTCCCAGTAAAATGAAAAAAACCTTTTCAAAAATAATTTTGTACGTTAATCAAAAACTATTTGAGTTATTTGAAAATGAATTGCAGTTTTATATAGAAATTTTTAAGCTGAACTCTTTTGTATAGAAGCATTTATCCTCTCAGAGTAATATTTTGGCAGTAAAATGAAAAAAACTTTTTCAAAAATAAATTTGAACGTTAATCAAAAACTATTTGGGTTATTTGAAAATGGATTGCAGTTTTATATAGAACTTTTTAAGCTGAACACTTTTGTATAGAAGCATTTATCTTGTAGAAGTAATATTTTCGCAGTAAAATGACAAAAACTTTTTCAAAAATAAATTTGAACATTAATCAAAAACTATTTGAGTTATTTAAAAATAAATTGCAGTTTTTTATAGAACTTTTTAAGCTGAACACTTTTGTATAGAAGCATTTATCTTCTAGAAGTAATATTTTTGCAGTAAAATGACAAAAACTTTTTCAAAAAAAATTTTGTACGTTAATCAAAAACTATTTGAGTTATTTGAAAATGGATTGCAGTTTTATATAGAACTTTTTAAGCTGAACACTTTTGTATAGAAGCATTTATCCTCTCGGAGTAATATTTTGGCAGTAAAATGACAAAAAGTTTTTCAAAAATAAATTTGAACGTTAATCAAAAACTATTTGGGTTATTTGAAAATGGATTGCAGTTTTATATAGAACTTTTTAAGCTGAACTCTTTTGTATAGAAGCATTTATCCTCTCGGAGTAATATTTTGGCAGTAAAATGACAAAAACTTTTTCAAAAATAAATTTGAACGTTAATCAAAAACTATTTGGGTTATTTGAAAATGGATTGCAGTTTTATATAGAACTTTTTAAGCTGAACACTTTTGTATAGAAGCATTTATCCTCTCGGAGTAATATTTTGGCAGTAAAATGACAAAAACTTTTTCAAAAATAAATTTGAACGTTAATCAAAAACTATTTGGGTTATTTGAAAATGAATTGCAGTTTTATATAGAACTTTTAAAGCTGAACACTTTTGTATAGAAGCATTTATCCTCTCGGAGTAATATTTTAGCAGTAAAATTACAAAAACTTTTTCAAAATTAATTTTGTTCGTTAATCAAAAACTATTTGAGTTATTAGAAAATGGATTGTAGTTTTATATAGAACTTTTTAAGCTGAACACTTTTTTATAGAATTATTTATCCTCTCGGAGTAATATTTTGGCAGTAAAATGACAAAAACTTTTTCAAAAATAATTTTGTTTGTTAATCAAAAACTATTTGAGTTATTTAGAAATGGATTGCAGTTTTATATAGAACTTTTTAAGCTGAACACTTTTGTATAGAAGCATTTATCTTTTAGAAGTAATATTTTCGCAGTAAAATGACAAAAACCTTTTCAAAAATAATTTTGTACGTTGATCAAAAACTATTTGAGTTATTTGAAAATGAACTGCAGTTTTATATAGAAATTTTTAAGCTGAACACTTTTGTATAGAAGCATCTATCCTCTCGGAGTAATATTTTCGCAGTAAAATGACAAAAAGTTTTTCAAAAATAAATTTGAACGTTAATCAAAAACTATTTGGGTTATTTGAAAATGGACTGCAGTTTTATATAGAACTTTTTAAGCTGAACTCTTTTGTATAGAAGCATTTATCCTCTCGGAGTAATATTTTGGCAGTAAAATGACAAAAACTTTTTCATAAATAAATTTGAACGTTAATCAAAAACTATTTGGGTTATTTGAAAATGGATTGCAGTTTTATATAGAACTTTTTAAGCTGAACACTTTTGTATAGAAGCATTTATCTTCTAGAAGCAATATTTTCGCAGTAAAATGACAAAAACTTTTTCAAAAATAATTTTGTACGTTAATCAAAACCTATTTAAGTTATTTAAAAATGGATTGCAGTTTTATATAGAACTTTTTAAGCTGAACACTTTTGTATAGAAGCATTTATCCTCTCGGAGTAATATTTTGGCAGTAAAATTACAAAAACTTTTTCAAAATTAATTTTGTTTGTTAATCAAAAACTATTTGAGTTATTTAAAAATGGATTGCAGTTTTATATAGAACTCTTTAAGCTGAACTCTTTTGTATAGAAGCATTTATCCTCTCAGAGTAATATTTTGGCAGTAAAATGACAAAAACTTTTTCAAAAATAAATTTGAACGTTAATCAAAAACTATTTGGGTTATTTGAAAATGGATTGCAGTTTTATATAGAACTTTTTAAGCTGAACACTTTTGTATAGAAGCATTTATCCTCTCGGAGTAATATTTTGGCAGTAAAATGACAAAAACTTTTTCTAAAATAAATTTGAACGTTAATCAAAAACTATTTGGGTTATTTGAAAATGAATTGCAGTTTTATATAGAACTTTTAAAGCTGAACACTTTTGTATAGAAGCATTTATCCTCTCGGAGTAATATTTTAGCAGTAAAATTACAAAAACTTTTTTAAAATTAATTTTGTTCGTTAATCAAAAACTATTTGAGTTATTAGAAAATGGATTGTAGTTTTATATAGAACTTTTTAAGCTGAACACTTTTTTATAGAAGCATTTATCCTCTCGGAGTAATATTTTGGCAGTAAAATGAAAAAAACTTTTTCAAAAATAATTTTGTTTGTTAATCAAAAACTATTTGAGTTATTTAGAAATGGATTGCAGTTTTATATAGAACTTTTTAAGCTGAACACTTTTGTATAGAAGCATTTATCTTCTAGAAGTAATATTTTCGCAGTAAAATGACAAAAACCTTTTCAAAAATAATTTTGTACGTTAATCAAAAACTATTTGAGTTATTTGAAAATGAATTGCAGTTTTATATAGAAATTTTTAAGCTGAACACTTTTGTATAGAAGCATCTATCCTCTCGGAGTAATATTTTCGCAGTAAAATGACAAAAACTTTTTCAAAAATAAATTTGAACATTAATCAAAAACTATTTGGGTTATTTGAAAATGGACTGCAGTTTTATATAGAACTTTTTAAGCTGAACTCTTTTGTATAGAAGCATTTATCCTCTCGGAGTAATATTTTGGCAGTAAAATGACAAAAACTTTTTCATAAATAAATTCGAACGTTAATCAAAAACTATTTGGGTTATTTGAAAATGGATTGCAGTTTTATATAGAACTTTTTAAGCTGAACACTTTTGTATAGAAGCATTTATCTTCTAGAAGCAATATTTTGGCAGTAAAATGACAAAAACTTTTTCAAAAATAATTTTGTACGTTAATCAAAACCTATTTAAGTTATTTAAAAATGGATTGCAGTTTTATATAGAACTTTTTAAGCTGAACACTTTTGTATAGAAGCATTTATCCTCTCAGAGTAATATTTTGGCAGTAAAATGACAAAAACTTTTTCAAAAATAAATTTGAACGTTAATCAAAAACTATTTGGGTTATTTGAAAATGGATTGCAGTTTTATATAGAACTTTTTAAGCTGAATACTTTTGTATATAAGCATTTATCTTGTAGAAGTAATATTTTCGCAGTAAAATGACAAAAACTTTTTCAAAAATAAATTTGAACATTAATCAAAAACTATTTGAGTTATTTAAAAATGAATTGCAGTTTTTTATAGAACTTTTTAAGCTGAACACTTTTGTATAGAAGCATTTATCTTCTAGAAGTAATATTTTCGCAGTAAAATGACAAAAACCTTTTCAAAAAAAATTTTGTACGTTAATCAAAAACTATTTGAGTTATTTGAAAATGGATTGCAGTTTTATATAGAACTTTTTAAGCTGAACACTTTTGTATAGAAGCATTTATCCTCTCGGAGTAATATTTTGGCAGTAAAATGACAAAAAGTTTTTCAAAAATAAATTTGAACGTTAATCAAAAACTATTTGGGTTATTTGAAAATGGATTGCAGTTTTATATAGAACTTTTTAAGCTGAACTCTTTTGTATAGAAGCATTTATCCTCTCGGAGTAATATTTTGGCAGTAAAATGACAAAAACTTTTTCAAAAATAAATTTGAACGTTAATCAAAAACTATTTGGGTTATTTGAAAATGGATTGCAGTTTTATATAGAACTTTTTAAGCTGAACACTTTTGTATAGAAGCATTTATCCTCTCGGAGTAATATTTTGGCAGTAAAATGACAAAAACTTTTTCAAAAATAAATTTGAACGTTAATCAAAAACTATTTGGGTTATTTGAAAATGAATTGCAGTTTTATATAGAACTTTTAAAGCTGAACACTTTTGTATAGAAGCATTTATCCTTTCGGAGTAATATTTTAGCAGTAAAATTACAAAAACTTTTTTAAAATTAATTTTGTTCGTTAATCAAAAACTATTTGAGTTATTAGAAAATGGATTGTAGTTTTATATAGAACTTTTTAAGCTGAACACTTTTTTATAGAAGCATTTATCCTCTCGGAGTAATATTTTGGCAGTAAAATGACAAAAACTTTTTCAAAAATAATTTTGTTTGTTAATCAAAAACTATTTGAGTTATTTAGAAATGGATTGCAGTTTTATATAGAACTTTTTAAGCTGAACACTTTTGTATAGAAGCATTTATCTTCTAGAAGTAATATCTTCGCAGTAAAATGACAAAAACCTTTTCAAAAATAATTTTGTACGTTAATCAAAAACTATTTGAGTTATTTGAAAATGAATTGCAGTTTTATATAGAAATTTTTAAGCTGAACACTTTTGTATAGAAGCATCTATCCTCTCGGAGTAATATTTTCGCAGTAAAATGACAAAAAGTTTTTCAAAAATAAATTTGAACGTTAATCAAAAACTATTTGGGTTATTTGAAAATGGACTGCAGTTTTATATAGAACTTTTTAAGCTGAACTCTTTTGTATAGAGGCATTTATCCTCTCGGAGTAATATTTTGGCAGTAAAATGACAAAAACTTTTTCATAAATAAATTTGAACGTTAATCAAAAACTATTTGGGTTATTTGAAAATGGATTGCAGTTTTATATAGAACTTTTTAAGCTGAACACTTTTGTATAGAAGCATTTATCTTCTAGAAGCAATATTTTCGCAGTAAAATGACAAAAACTTTTTCAAAAATAATTTTGTACGTTAATCAAAACCTATTTAAGTTATTTAAAAATGGATTGCAGTTTTATATAGAACTTTTTAAGCTGAACACTTTTGTATAGAAGCATTTATCCTCTCGGAGTAATATTTTGGCAGTAAAATTACAAAAACTTTTTCAAAATTAATTTTGTTTGTTAATCAAAAACTATTTGAGTTATTTAAAAATGGATTGCAGTTTTATATAGAACTCTTTAAGCTGAACTCTTTTGTATAGAAGCATTTATCCTCTCAGAGTAATATTTTGGCAGTAAAATGACAAAAACTTTTTCAAAAATAAATTTGAACGTTAATCAAAAACTATTTGAGTTATTTGAAAATGGATTGCAGTTTTATATAGAACTTTTTAAGCTGAATACTTTTGTATAGGAGCATTTATCTTGTAGAAGTAATATTTTCGCAGTAAAATGACAAAAACTTTTTCAAAAATAAATTTGAACATTAATCAAAAACTATTTGAGTTATTTAAAAATGAATTGCAGTTTTTTATAGAACTTTTTAAGCTGAACACTTTTGTATAGAAGCATTTATCTTCTAGAAGTAATATTTTCGCAGTAAAATGACAAAAACTTTTTCAAAAAAAATTTTGTACGTTAATCAAAAACTATTTGAGTTATTTGAAAATGGATTGCAGTTTTATATAGAACTTTTTAAGCTGAACACTTTTGTATAGAAGCATTTATCCTCTCGGAGTAATATTTTGGCAGTAAAATGACAAAAAGTTTTTCAAAAATAAATTTGAACGTTAATCAAAAACTATTTGGGTTATTTGAAAATGGACTGCAGTTTTATATAGAACTTTTTAAGCTGAACTCTTTTGTATAGAAGCATTTATCCTCTCGGAGTAATATTTTGGCAGTAAAATGACAAAAACTTTTTCAAAAATAAATTTGAACGTTAATCAAAAACTATTTGGGTTATTTGAAAATGGATTGCAGTTTTATATAGAACTTTTTAAGCTGAACACTTTTGTATAGAAGCATTTATCCTCTCGGAGTAATATTTTCGCAGTAAAATTACAAAAACTTTTTCAAAAATAATTTTGTTTGTTAATCAAAAACTATTTGAGTTATTTAAAAATGGATTGCAGTTTTATATAGAACATTTTAAGCTGAACACTTTTGTATAGAAGCATTTATCTTCTAGAAGTAATATTTTCGCAGTATAATGACAAAAACTTTTTCAAAAATAATTTTGTACGTTAATCAAAAACTATTTGAGTTATTTGAAAATGGATTGCAGTTTTATATAGAACCTTTTAAGCTGAACACTTTTGTATAGAAGCATTTATCCTCTCGGAGTAATATTTTGGCAGTAAAATGACAAAAACTTTTTCAAAAATAAATTTGAACGTTAATCAAAAACTATTTGGGTTATTTGAAAATGGATTGCAGTTTTCTATAGAACTTTTTAAGCTGAACACTTTTGTATAGAGGCATTTATCTTCTAGAAGTAAAATTTTCGCAGTAAAATGACAAAAACTTTTTCAAAAATAATTTTGTACGTTAATCAAAAACTATTTGAGTTATTTGAAAATGGATTGCAGTTTTGTATATAACTTTTTAAGCTGAACACTTTTGTATAGAAGCATTTATCTTCTAGAAGCAATATTTTCGCAGTAAAATGACAAAAACTTTTTCAAAAATAATTTTGTACGTTAATCAAAACCTATTTAAGTTATTTAAAAATGGATTGCAGTTTTATATAGAACTTTTTAAGCTGAACACTTTTGTATAGAAGCATTTATCCTCTCGGAGTAATATTTTGGCAGTAAAATTACAAAAACTTTTTCAAAATTAATTTTGTTTGTTAATCAAAAACTATTTGAGTTATTTAAAAATGGATTGCAGTTTTATATAGAACTCTTTAAGCTGAACACTTTTGTATAGAAGCATTTATCCTCTCGGAGTAATATTTTGGCAGTAAAATGACAAAAACTTTATCAAAAATAATTTTGTTTGTTAATCAAAAACTATTTGAGTTATTTAAAAATGGATTGCAGTTTTATATAGAACTTTTTAAGCTGAACACTTTTGTATAGAAGCATTTATCTTCTAGAAGTAATATTTTCGCAGTAAAATGACAAAAACTTTTTCAAAAATAATTTTGTACGTTAATCAAAAACTATTTGAGTTATTTGAAAATGGATTGCAGTTTTATATAGAACTTTTTAAGCTGAACACTTTTGTATAGAAGCATTAATCCTCTCAGAGTAATATTTTCGCAGTAAAATGACAAAAACTTTTTCAAAAATAAATTTGAACGTTAATCAAAAACTATTTGAGTTATTTGAAAATGGATTGCAGTTTTATATAGAACTTTTTAAGCTGAACACTTTTGTATAGAAGCATTTATCCTCTCGGAGTAATATTTTGGCAGTAAAATGACAAAAACTTTTTCAAAAATAAATTTGAACGTTAATCAAAAACTATTTGGGTTATTTGAAAATGGATTGCAGTTTTATATAGAACTATTTAAGCTGAACACTTTTGTATAGAAGCATTTATCCTCTCGGAGTAATATTTTGGCAGTAAAATGACAAAAACTTTTTCAAAAATAATTTTGTTTGTTAATCAAAAACTATTTGAGTTATTTAAAAATGGATTGCAGTTTTATATAGAACTTTTTAAGCTGAACACTTTTGTATAGAAGCATTTATCTTCTACAAGTAATATTTTCGCAGTAAAATGACAAAAACTTTTTCAAAAATAATTTTGTACGTTAATCAAAAACTATTTGAGTTATTTGAAAATGGATTGCAGTTTTATATAGAACTTTTTAAGCTGAAGACTTTTTTATAGAAGCATTTATCCTCTCGGAGTAATATTTTGGCAGTAAAATTACAAAAACTTTTTCAAAAATAAATTTGAAGGTTAATCAAAAACTATTTGGGTTATTTGAAAATGGATTGCAGTTTTATATAGAACTTTTTAAGCTGAACACTTTTGTATAGAAGCATTTATCTTCTAGAAGTAATATTTTCGCAGTAAAATGACAAAAACTTTTTCAAAAATAATTTTGTATGTTAATCAAAAACTATTTAAGTTATTTGAAAATGGATTGCAGTTTTATATAGAACTTTTTAAGCTGAACACTTTTGTATAGAAGCATTTATCCTCTCGGAGTAATATTTTCGCAGTAAAATGACAAAAACTTTTTTAAAAATAAATTTGAACGTTAATCAAAAACTATTTGAGTTATTTAAAAATGGATTGCAGTTTTATATAGAACTTTTTAAGCTGAACACTTTTGTATAGAAGCATTTATCCTCTCGGAGTAATATTTTGGCAGTAAAATGAAAAAAACTTTTTCAAAAATAAATTTTAACGTTAATCAAAAACTATTTGAGTTATTTGAAAATGGATTGCAGTTTTATATAGAACTTTTTAATCTGAACACTTTTGTATAGAAGCATTTATCTTCTAGAAGTAATATTTTCACAGTAAAATGACAAAAACTTTATCAAAAATAATATTTAATGTTAATCAAAAACTATTTGAGTTATTTGAAAATGGATTGCAGTTTTATATAGAACTTTTTAAGCTGAACACTTTTGTATAGAAGCATTTATCCTCTCGGAGTAATATTTTGGCAGTAAAATGACAAAAACTTTTTCAAAAATAAATTTGAACGTTAATCAAAAACTATTTGAGTTATTTAAAAATGGATTGCAGTTTTCTATAGAACTTTTTAAGCTGAACACTTTTGTATAGAAGCATTTATCCTTTCGGAGTAATATTTTGGCAGTAAAATGAAAAAAACTTTTTCAAAAATAGTTTTGTTTGTTAATCAAAAACTATTTGAGTTATTTAAAAATGGATTGCAGTTTTATATAGAACTTTTTAAGCTGAACACTTTTGTATAGAAGCATTTATCCTCTCGGAGTAATATTTTGGCAGTAAAATGAAAAAAACTTTTTCAAAAATAAATTTGAAGGTTAATCAAAAACTATTTGGGTTATTTGAAAATGAATTGCAGTTTTATATAGAACTTTTTAAGCTGAACACTTTTGTATAGAAGCATTTATCTTCTAGAAGTAATATTTTCGCAGTAAAATGACAAAAACTTTTTCAAAAATAATTTTGTATGTTAATCAAAAACTATTTGAGTTATTTGAAAATGGATTGCAGTTTTATATAGAACTTTTTAAGCTGAACACTTTTGTATAGAAGCATTTATCCTCTCGGAGTAATATTTTCGCAGTAAAATGACAAAAACTTTTTTAAAAATAAATTTGAACGTTAATCAAAAACTATTTGAGTTATTTAAAAATGGATTGCAGTTTTATATAGAACTTTTTAAGCTGAACACTTTTGTATAGAAGCATTTATCCTCTCGGAGTAATATTTTGGCAGTAAAATGAAAAAAACTTTTTCAAAAATAAATTTGAACGTTAATCAAAAACTATTTGAGTTATTTGAAAATGGATTGCAGTTTTATATAGAACTTTTTAATCTGAACACTTTTGTATAGAAGCATTTATCCTTTCGGAGTAATATTTTGGCAGTAAAATGAAAAAAACTTTTTCAAAAATAATTTTGTTTGTTAATCAAAAACTATTTGAGTTATTTAAAAATGGATTGCAGTTTTATATAGAACTTTTTAAGCTGAACACTTTTGTATAGAAGCATTTATCCTCTCGGAGTAATATTTTGGCAGTAAAATGAAAAAAACTTTTTCAAAAATAAATTTGAACGTTAATCAAAAACTATTTGAGTTATTTGAAAATGGATTGCAGTTTTATATAGAACTTTTTAATCTGAACACTTTTGTATAGGAGCATTTATCCTCTCGGAGTAATATTTTCGCAGTAAAATGACAAAAACTTTTTCAAAAATAATTTTGAACGTTAATCAAAAACTATTAGAGTTATTCGAAAATGGATTGCAGTTTTATATAGAACTTTTTAAGCTGAACACTTTTGTATTGAAGCATTTATCCTCTAGGAGTAATATTTTCGCAGTAAAATGACAAAAACTTTTTCAAAAATAAATTTGAACGTTAATCAAAAACTATTTGAGTTATTTAAAAATGGATTGCAGTTTTATATAGAACTTTTTAAGCTGAACACTTTTGTATAGAAGCATTTATCCTCTCGGAGTAATATTTTCGCAGTAAAATGACAAAAACTTTTTCAAAAATAATTTTGTTCGTTAATCAAAAACCATTTGAGTTATTTGAAAATGGATTGCAGTTTTATATAGATTTTTTTAAGCTGAACACTTTTGTATAGAAGCATTTATCCTCTAGGAGTAATATTTTCGCAGTAAAATGACAAAAACTTTTTCAAAAATAAATTTGAACGTTAATGAAAAACTATTTGAGTTATTTAAAAATTGATTACAGTTTTATATAGAACTTCTTAAGCTGAACACTTTTGTATAGAGGCATTTATCCTCTCGGAGTAATATTTTGGCAGTAAAATGACAAAAACTTTTTCAAAAATAATTTTGTTTGTTAATCAAAAACTATTTGGGTTATTTGAAAATGGATAGCAGTTTTATATAGAACTTTTTTTCAAAAATAATTTTGTTCGTTAGTTAACCTAACCTAACCTAACCTAACCTAACTTAACCTAACCTAAGTAATTTTTACCTGTTTTATTCGTTGATTTAAACTATTTTTAACGATTTATTACCAGTTTTAACCTGTTTCAACCAATGTTTAAACCAGTTTTAACCAGTTTTAACCGGTTTTATCTGAGTTTAACGGTTTTTCTTAACCTAACCTAACCTAACCTAACCTAACGTAACCTAACCTAACCTAATCTAACCTAACCTAACCTAACCTAACTTAACCTAACCTAACCTAACTTAACCTAACCTAACCTAACCTAACCTAACCTCAACCTAACCTAACCAAACCTAACCTAACCTAACCTAACCTAACCTAACCTAACCTAACCTAACCTAACCTAGCCTAACCTAACCTAACCTAAACCTAACCAAACCTAAACCTAACCTAACCTAACCTAACCTAACCTAACCTAAATCTAACCTAACCTAACCTAACCTAACCTAACCTAACCTAAACCTAACCTAACCTAAACCTAACCTAACCTAACCTAACCTAACCTAACCTAACCTAACCTAACCTAACCTAACCTAACCTAACCTAAACCTAACCTAACCTAAACCTAACCTAACCTAACCTAACCTAACCTAACCTAACCTAACCTAACCTAACCTAACCTAACCTAAACCTAACCTAACCTAACCTAACCTAACCTAACCTAACCTAACCTAACCTAACCTAACCTAACCTAACCTAACCTAACCTAACCTAACCTAACCTAACCTAAACCTAACCTAACCTAACCTAACCTAAACCTAACCTAACCTAACCTAACCTAACCTAACCTAACCTAACCTAACCTAACCTAACCTAACCTAACCTAACCTAACCTAACCTAACCTAACCTAACCTAAACCTAACCTAAACCTAACCTAACCTAACCTAACCTAACCTAACCTAACGTAACCTAAACCTAACCTAAACCTAACCTAACCTAACCTAACCTAACCTAACCTAACCTAACCTAACCTAACCTAACCTAACCTAACCTAACCTAACCTAACCTAACCTAACCTAACCTAACCTAACCTAACCTAACCTAACCTAACCTAACCTAACCTAAACCTAACCTAACCTAACCTAACCTAACCTAACCTAACCTAACCTAACCTAACCTAACCTAACCTAACCTAACCTAACCTATCCTAACCTAACCTAACCTAACCTAACCTAACCTAACCTAACCTAACCTAACCTAACCTAACCTAACCTAACCTAACCTAACCTAACCTAACCTAACCTAACCTAACCTAACCTAACCTAACCTAACCTAACCTAACCTAAACCTAACCTAACCTAACCTAACCTAACCTAACCTAACCTAACCTAACCTAACCTAACCTAACCTAACCTAACCTAACCTAACCTAACCTAACCTAACCTAACCTAACCTAGGTTAGGTTAGGTTAGGTTAGGTTAGGTTAGGTTAGGTTAGGTTAGGTTAGGTTAGGTTAGGTTAGGTTAGGTTAGGTTAAGGTTAGGTTAGGTTAGGTTAGGTTAGGTTAGGTTAGGTTAGGTTAGGTTAGGTTAACGTAAAACTCGGATAAAACCGGTTAAAACCAGTTAAACATGTTAAAAAACCAGTTAAAATCTGTTGAAACCGACAAAAACTGGTAAAAACCGGTTTAAAAATTGATTGAAACACGTTAAAACTGGTAAAAACTGGTTAAAAAAAAAAAAAAAAAAAACGAATAAAACCGGTAAAAATTGGTTATGTTATGTTATGTTAGGTTAGGTTAGGTTACGTTAGGTTAAAAAAACCGTTAAACTCGGATAAAACCGGTTATAACTGGTTAAAAACCAGTTTTTTAACCGGTTTAAATGTTTTTAACTGATTTTATCCGAGTTTTACGTTTTTTTTTAACCTAACCTAACCTAACCTAACCTAACCTAACCTATTTTTACCTGTTTTATTCGATTTTTTAAAACTATTTTTAACCAGTTTTTACCAGTTTTTACCTGTTTTAACCCATTTTTAAATCGGTTTTTACCAGTTTTTGCCGGTTTTAACAGGTTTTAACCGGTTTTTTAACCAGTTTAACGGGTTTTAACCAGTTATAACCGGTTTTATCCGAGTTTAACGGGTTTTTTTTAACCTAATCTAACCTAACCTAACCAAACCTTACCTAACCTAACCTAACCTAACCTAACCTAACCTAACCTAACCTAACCTAACCTTAACCAAACCTAACGAGTTTTAGCTGGTTTAAACAAATTTTAACCGGTTTTTAAACTGGTTAGTTAAAAAAAAACCGGATATAACCCTACTTAACCTAACTTAACCGGTTTAAAAATGGGTTGAAACAGGTAAAAACTGGTTAAAAATAGTTAAAAAAAAAACAAATAAAACCGGTAAAAATTGGTTAGGTTACGTTAGGTTAAGTTAGGTTAGGTTAGGTAAGGTTAAGAAAAAACCGTAAAACTCGGATAAAACCGGTTAAAACCAGTTAAACATGTTAAAAAACCAGTTAAAATCTGTTAAAACCGACAAAAACTGGTAAAAACCGGTTTAAAAATTGATTGAAACACGTTAAAACTGGTAAAAACTGGTTAAAAAAAAAAAAAAAAACGAATAAAACCGGTAAAAATTGGTTATGTTAGGTTAGGTTAGGTTAGGTTAGATTAGGTTAGGTTACGTTAGGTTAAAAAACCGTTAAACTCGGATAAAACCGGTTATAACTGGTTAAAAACCAGTTTTTTAACCGGTTTAAATGTTTTTAACCGATTTTATCCGAGTTTTACGTTTTTTTTTAACCTAACCTAATCTAACCTAACCTAACCTAATCAATTTTTACCGGTTTTATTCGATTTTTTAAAACAATTTTTAACCAGTTTTTACCAGTTTTTACCTGTTTCAACCCATTTTTAAATCGGTTTTTACCAGTTTTTGCCGGTTTTAACAGGTTTTAACAGGTTTTTTAACCAGTTTAACGGGTTTTAACTAGTTATAACCGGTTTTATCCGAGTTTAACGGGTTTTTTTAAACCTAATCTAACCTAACCTAACCAAACCTTACCTAACCTAACCTAACCTAACCTAACCTAACCTAACCTAACCTAACCTAACCTAACCTAACCTAACCTTAACCTAACCTAACGAGTTTTAGCTGGTTTAAGGTTAGGTTAGGTTAGGTTAGGTTAGGTTAGGTTAGGTTAGGTTAGGTTAGGTTAGGTTAGGTTAGGTTAGGTTAAGGTTAGGTTAGGTTAGGTTAGGTTAGGTTAGGTTAGGTTAGGTTAGGTTAGGTTAGGTTAGGTTAGGTTAACGTAAAACTCGGATAAAACCGGTTAAAACCAGTTAAACATGTTAAAAAACCAGTTAAAATCTGTTAAAACCGACAAAAAATGGTAAAAACCGGTTTAAAAATTGATTGAAACACGTTAAAACTGGTAAAAACTGGTTAAAAAAAAAAAAAAAAAAACGAATAAAACCGGTAAAAATTGGTTATGTTAGGTTAGGATAGGTTAGGTTAGGTTACGTTAGGTTAAAAAAACCGTTAAACTCGGATAAAACCGGTTATAACTGGTTAAAAACCAGTTTTTTAACCGGTTTAAATGTTTTTAACCGATTTTATCCGAGTTTTACGTTTTTTTTTAACCTAACCTAACCTAACCTAACCAATTTTTACCGGTTTTATTCGATTTTTTAAAACTATTTTTAACCAGTTTTTACCAGTTTTTACCTGTTTCAACCCATTTTTAAATCGGTTTTTACCAGTTTTTGCCGGTTTTAACAGGTTTTAACTGGTTTTTAAACCAGTTTAACGGGTTTTAACCAGTTATAACCGGTTTTATCCGAGTTTAACGGGTTTTTTAAACCTAATCTAACCTAACCTAACCAAACCTTACCTAACCTAACCTAACCTAACCTAACCTAACCTAACCTAACCTAACCTAACCTAACCTAACCTAACCTTAACCTAACCTAACGAGTTTTAGCTGGTTTAAGGTTAGGTTAGGTTAGGTTAGGTTAGGTTAGGTTAGGTTAAGGTTAGGTTAGGTTAGGTTAGGTTAGGTTAGGTTAGGTTAGGTTAGGTTAGGTTAGGTTAACGTAAAACTCGGATAAAACCGGTTAAAACCAGTTAAACATGTTAAAAAAACAGTTAAAATCTGTTAAAACCGACAAAAACTGGTAAAAACCGGTTTAAAAATTGATTGAAACACGTTAAAACTGGTAAAAACTGGTTAAAAAAAAAAAAAAAAACGAATAAAACCGGTAAAAATTGGTTATGTTAGGTTAGGTTAGGTTAGGTTAGGTTAGGTTAGGTTACGTTAGGTTAAAAAAAACGTTAAACTCGGATAAAACTGGTTATAACTGGTTAAAAACCAGTTTTTTAACCGGTTTAAATGTTTTTAACCGATTTTATCCGAGTTTTACGTTTTTTTTTAACCTAACCTAACCTAACCTAACCTAACCTAACCAATTTTTACCGGTTTTATTCGATTTTTTAAAACTATTTTTAACCAGTTTTTACCAGTTTTTACCTGTTTCAACCCATTTTTAAATCGGTTTTTACCAGTTTTTGCCGGTTTTAACAGGTTTTAACTGGTTTTTTAACCAGTTTAACGGGTTTTAACCAGTTATAACCGGTTTTATCCGAGTTTAACGGGTTTTTTTAAACCTAATCTAACCTAACCTAACCAAATCTTACCTAACCTAACCTAACCTAACCTAACCTAACCTAACCTAACCTAACCTAACCTAACCTTAACCTAACCTAACGAGTTTTAGCTGGTTTAAGGTTAGGTTAGGTTAGGTTAGGTTAGGTTAGGTTAGGTTAGGTTAGGTTAGGTTAGGTTAGGTTAGGTTAGGTTAAGGTTAGGTTAGGTTAGGTTAGGTTAGGTTAGGTTAGGTTAGGTTAGGTTAGGTTAGGTTAACGTAAAACTCGGATAAAACCGGTTAAAACCAGTTAAACATGTTAAAAAACCAGTTAAAATCTGTTAAAACCGACAAAAAATGGTAAAAACCGGTTTAAAAATTGATTGAAACACGTTAAAACTGGTAAAAACTGGTTAAAAAAAAAAAAAAAAAAAAACGAATAAAACCGGTAAAAATTGGTTATGTTAGGTTAGGATAGGTTAGGTTAGGTTACGTTAGGTTAAAAAAACCGTTAAACTCGGATAAAACCGGTTATAACTGGTTAAAAACCAGTTTTTTAACCGGTTTAAATGTTTTTAACCGATTTTATCCGAGTTTTACGTTTTTTTTTAACCTAACCTAACCTAACCTAACCAATTTTTACCAGTTTTATTCGATTTTTTAAAACTATTTTTAACCAGTTTTTACCAGTTTTTACCTGTTTCAACCCATTTTTAAATCGGTTTTTACCAGTTTTTGCCGGTTTTAACAGGTTTTAACTGGTTTTTTAACCAGTTTAACGGGTTTTAACCAGTTATAACCGGTTTTATCCGAGTTTAACGGGTTTTTTAAACCTAATCTAACCTATTCTAACCAATCCTTACCTAACCTAACCTAACCTAACCTAACCTAACCTAACCTAACCTAACCTAACCTAACCTTAACCTAACCTAACGAGTTTTAGCTGGTTTAAGGTTAGGTTAGGTTAGGTTAGGTTAGGTTAGGTTAAGGTTAGGTTAGGTTAGGTTAGGTTAGGTTAGGTTAGGTTAGGTTAGGTTAGGTTAACGTAAAACTCGGATAAAACCGGTTAAAACCAGTTAAACATGTTAAAAAACCAGTTAAAATCTGTTAAAACCGACAAAAACTGGTAAAAACCGGTTTAAAATTTGATTGAAACACGTTAAAACTGGTAAAAACTGGTTAAAAAAAAAAAAAAAAAACGAATAAAACCGGTAAAAATTGGTTATGTTAGGTTAGGTTAGGTTAGGTTAGGTTACGTTAGGTTAAAAAAAACGTTAAACTCGGATAAAACTGGTTATAACTGGTTAAAAACCAGTTTTTTAACAGGTTTAAATGTTTTTAACCGATTTTATCCGAGTTTTACGTTTTTTTTTAACCTAAGCTAACCTAACCTAACGTAGCCTAACCAATTTTTACCGGTTTTATTCGATTTTTTAAAACTATTTTTAACCAGTTTTTACCAGTTTTTACCTGTTTCAACCCATTTTTAAATCGGTTTTTACCAGTTTTTGCCGGTTTTAACAGGTTTTAACTGGTTTTTTAACCAGTTTAACGGGTTTTAACCAGTTATAACCGGTTTTATCCGAGTTTAACGGGTTTTTAAACCTAATCTAACCTAACCTAACCAAACCTTATACCTAACCTAACCTAACCTAACCTACCTAACCTAACCTAACCTCTAACCTAACCTAACGAGTTTTAGGTGGTTTAAGGTTAAGGTTAGGTTAGGTTAGTTAGGTTAGGTTAGTTAGG
>JAXIVD010003554.1:7500-10000 GCA_036785275.1 Cancer borealis
GACAAATATAATGCTTACTTATGACCAGAGAATCAGATAAAAGGGAAGCTAAATATTGTATGGAAGATAAATTTTATGAGACGGAAGTTCAAATGTTGTCCACACAGAGGGAAAACAAGCCTAAGGATTAGCCTAACAACAATGTCATAGCCGTCACTGATGTAATATTTACTTCAGAATATTGTAAACCTAACAATTAGCCTTAAACCAATATAGAGACTTCCCCAAATGTTGTCTGTAGAGAATTGGTAACTGTCTAGATTTTGGAAATAAAAGAGGCTTACTCGCTTAGAGAAGTCAGCATTCACTCAGACTTCTACTCAGGAAGTAATCAACTCAGCTCAGAATGGATCTGTTGAGATATTGGGGTAAGTGGAAACTTGTTCTAATGCAGTCTTGAAAGCAGCTGTAGGATGTTAGTGTAAGGATATTTTATGTAGAATTTGTGATGTATGATGTGCATGCCTCGTGATTATTTTATTATGTGTTGCTCCGTGATTATTTTATTATGTGTTGCTTCATGATCATGAATATTTTTATAAGCTCCTAGAAGAATTACTTATATGCTGATTATATATGTGTCAAAGCAAGAAGAAAGAATGATGTTATTATATGACAGAAGGAGCTGATGTTAGTATATGATAGAAGGAGCAAAGGAAGATTATTTGTTAATTAAAGTTATAGAAAACGGAAAGATTTTTTAATGCAAATCATTTTAGAAATTAGTTTTCTGTACCCCGTGACTAAAGTATAAGTTGATTAACAGAACACGAAAACGTTGCAATAACAAGCGACGAAACTGTTCTCATAAGAAAAATATATTAAAAGAAGAGGAGAAAGTTAAAAAAAAGAAAAAAAAAGACGAAGAACATGTTTAAATAAAATAAGTAAAAAAAAACGTATAACAATCAAACAATCAAAAAAATTCACAATCAAAACATCTTACAAAACTACACACTCTCTCTCTCTCTCTCTCTCTCTCTCTCTCTCTCTCTCTCTCTCTCTCTCTCTCTCTCTCTCTCTCTCTCTCTCTCTCTCTCTCTCTCTCTCTCTCTCTCTCTCTAGTTCCCACTCACCGCCACTTTATGTTTGAACTTCCCCAGCAGTCCCCTTGAGGGTTGCTTACTGAACTGCACCTCCTCCTCCTCCCCGTCATCCAGGGCACACGACTCAGCAGGGGGCAGCTCCATAATACCGTCCTGGGGGGGGGAGTAGTAGTGGTGGTGGTGGTAGTGGTAGTGGTGGTGGTGGTGGTGGAAGGGTGAATGGAGAAGTTTACGTAGTAGTAGTAGTAGTAGTAGTAGTAGTAGTAGTAGTAGTAGTAGTAGTAGATGAAATAGTAATAATAGTAGTAGTAGATGTGATAATAACAGTAGTAGTTAGTTTTATTAGTTATATCATCATTAAAACACACACACTCGCACACACACACACACACACACACACACACACACACACACACACACACACACACACACACACACACACACACACCTTGGATGACTCCTTGGCCACCAGCTTCATGTACTTATACTCGAGTCGTTGGTTCTTCTTCCACAGGCAGAACAGCAGCAGACACGGCAGAAGCGCCACGCCCACGGCGCCCAGCACAATCACCTGAAACACACACAAACACGTACATACATATACAAAATTAATGAGGAAAGTTGAAAATGTGAACGACTGTATGATGCTGCAAAATTATTTAAACAAGATCAATAGTTGGAGTAAATCATGGCAAATGGAATTTAACTTGAGTAAATGTAAGGTGATGGAGTTTGGTAAGAGTAAAAAGAGAGTGCGATATGTTTATGAGATGAATGGTGTCAGGTTGGAGAAATCAAAAGAAGAAGTGGATTTGGGCGTGACTGTTACAGAGGACTTGACTCCAGACAAACATATTGACAAAATTGCTGGAGGGATGATGAATTTGTTAAAGAGGGTGAGAGTGGCCTTTTCGTATCTGGATGAAAGGATGATAAAGAAGATTTTGACTTCTGTGGTACGACCGAGGTTGGAATATGCGGTAGTCGTGTGATCTCCCCATAAAAAGAAAAATATTGCAAGGTTAGAAAGAGTTCAGAGAGCAGTTACAAAGATGGTTCCTGAGATGGCTACTTTAACCTATGAAGAGAGATTGAAAAGATTAGAAATCACTACACTCGAGGAGAGAAGGGAAAGAGGTGATTTGATAAATGCCTATAGAATGGTGAATGGTATGGAGGATGTGGATGAAGAATACTTTTTACCCTTGGATACACGGAGTACAAGAGGACATGGTTTAAAGTTGAAAAAGGAAAACGTAGAAGGGACATCAAGCAGTATAGTTTTCCTTATAGAGTTGTAAATAAATGGAATGAGCTCAGCGAGGAAGTTGTGAAGACTAGGACGGTGCATGCTTTTAAGAAGGAACTAGATAAGGGATACAGAGACGGGATACCATGAGATTACTCCCCTCCAGTAAACCACAACTAGGTAAATACAACTAGGTAAATGCACA
>JAXIVD010003554.1:12500-17500 GCA_036785275.1 Cancer borealis
TCCCCACCACCCTCCCCTACCCTGACTCACTGTGTTGGAGGCAGGTTCCCCATCCAGCGAGTAGGAGATGTTATTGGAGCAGTTGACGGTAGTGTTTCCGCAGAGGGAGATGTTGAAGACGTGGTAGAACTTGGTGCCAGAGGAGGTGAAGAGGGTGCCGGCGGTCAGGCTTCTGGGGCTGTGGGGGAGGAGGTGAGTGTGAGGAGAGGAGAGGAGAGGAAAGAAAAGGTAAGGTAAAGGTAAGGTAAGGTAAAGTAAAGTTAATGAGTGTGTGAGGAAAGGTAAGGAGAGGAAAGGTAAGGTAAAAGTGATAATTGAGTGAGGAAAGGAGAGGAAAAGAGAGGAAAGGAGAGGAAAGGAAAGGAGAGAAGAGGAAAGGTAAGGTAAGGTAAGGAAAGGTGATGATTGTGTGGGGAAGGGAAAGGAGAGGAAAGGTAAAGGTAAAGGTAATGAGTGTGAGGAAAGGTAAGGTAGAGAAGGTGATGTAGGGAGGCATGAAAAATAAAGAAAGGTAAGTATTATGAGTATATCCTTTAAATAAACAAAAAATATCTATATAATATCGACGCTCGATTTAACGGAGTTCGCATTTAACGGACTCTGTCAACCTACTAACTGACTGAAGTCCGTTAGTGTAAAAGAAAGTTCGATAGGTGGCGGGCGTGTACGTAGAAGTCCATAAGGATTAACCAAGTAACGGACTTTTTACACTAACAGACAGGGTTTCCTCCTCATTAGTCCGTTAAATCGAGGGTCAACTGTACTAGCCTGTTATCCTTTAAGAGTTATCCCTTAAAACTATAAAATAACCTAACTTAACCTCACCTGCTGATATTAGTAAGGTACATACATAAACTTCCTTAAAACTATAAAATAACCTTGATTCCCACCGGCTGATATTAGTAAGGTCATACATAAACTTCCTTAAAACTATAACATAACCTAACATAACCTTACCTGCTGATATTAGTAAGGTCATAGGTGAAGTTCCCTAATTTAAGCTGACACTCTGCCCGGCAAGAGAGATGGTCAGGAGCCACCAGTCCGGGGCCGCAGGGGAGGCAGGACTCCTTGCCATAGGGTAGCGGGGCCGTGACTACAGTGTTGGGGCGGCAGGCGGTGCATTCAGTACTATTCTTCTCTATGTAGTGTCCAGCGGGGCAGGGTATGCATCCTGCTGCTGCTTGTGCCTGCTGGGGAAGGGTATGAGGTATGGGTATGAGGTATGGGTATAAGTAATGGGTATGGGTGATGGGGTATGGGTATGGTTGAGGTGTCGGGGTTGGTGATGGGTATGTGTGAGGACGTGTGAGGATATGAGGTGATGGGATGATGGGGTATGTGTGATGATGGATATGGGTATGAGTATGGGTGATGATGGGGTATGGGTATGGGTATGAGGTGATGGGTATGAGTGATGAGAAGATGTGAGATAATGATTTGTAAGATTAAGATGATATGTGCAAGGATATGATGGGGATGATGATCTCTCTCTCTCTCTCTCTCTCTCTCTCTCTCTCTCTCTCTCTCTCTCGTCTCTCTCTCTCTCTCTCTCTCTCTCTCTCTCTCTCTCTCTCTCTCTTTCTCTCTCTCTCTCTCTCTCTCTCTCACTCACCTGGAAGCAAGGCAGGCAGCTAGAGGCGCCTCCTTCCACAGTATTTGACACGTTGATGTTGAATATCTTTGCCACGTCTGTTTCAAAGAGGCGGAGCGACCCTCGGGGCTTGATGGAACTCTCCTCCCATGGTACCTGGGTGTAGGGGGGGGATTGATGCACTTAGTCTTAGTAGGGTATGTATGGGTGGTGGTAGTGTATGGGTGAGTGCATGTATGGGTGAGTGTGGTGTTTTGTGTGAGTGAATCAATATGTAGTGAGTGTTTGTATGTATGTATATATGTATGTATGTGTGTATCAATGAGTTTTTAGTGTAGTGTGTGTGTGTGTGTGTGTGTGTGTGTGTGTGTGTGTGTGTGTGTGTGTGTGTGTGTGTGTGTGTGTGTGTGTGTGTGTAAGTGTGTGTGTGTGTATGTGAGGTACGTATATATACTTTAAACAAACAACAACACATATGTATACCAAAAACACAACAACAACAACAACAAAATATAATAAGTTAATAACAATAACAATAAAAAATGAATATAATAAAAACTAATAATAATAATAATAATAAAACATTCCCAGGTAAGGTCAAATGAGATCAAATAAATCACATCACATCACAACAACAACAACAACAACAACAACAACAACAACAACAACAACAACAACAACAACAACACACCTTTTGGAATGACCACGAGAAGCTGTAGGAGTCATTACGAGTGATTAGGTAACTGTAGAATTGTCGAGGCTGTGATCCCGTCCACACTTGAAGGGGTTTGGCGTCATTCTTACTGGAGGCCTGGGGGGAGAGGGTTAGAAAGAGAGAGAGAGAGAGAGAGAGAGAGAGAGAGAGAGAGAGAGAGAGAGAGAGAGAGAGAGAGAGAGAGAGAGAGAGAGAGAGAGAGAGAGAGAGAGAGAGAGAGAGAGAGAGAGAGAGAGAGAGAGAGAATTTTTAATCCCTACAGTATTCTATCTATCTTTCTAACACACACACACACACACACACACACACACACACACACACACACACACACACACACACACACACACACACACACTACAATGATCAGACCAAAACTGGAATATGCACAAGAAAAAGCATGTGTTGAAATTAAAAAGAATACGTACAGAGAATTGCAACTAAGATGGTGCCAGAATTGGAAGACCTACCATATGAGGAAAGATTAAAAGAAATGCACTTAACAACACTGTAAGAAAGAAGAGAAAGAGGAGACTTAATCACAATATATAAATTGATGAACAACCTTGAGGAAACAGATAGAAAAGACCTAATATTGACAAGAAAAGGAGAGGCTAGAAATTTGAGGGGACACAACAAAAAAATTGTATAAAAGGAATTTGCTTGAAAGATACAAAAAATTACAGTTTTCCCCAAAGAAATATAGATACTTGGAATGGATTGAAGGAAGAGGTGATAATGGCAAAGAATGTACATCAACTGAAGGAAAAACTAGACAAATATAGATACGGAGACAGGACCAGACGAGTGTAGCTCAGGCCCTGTATACTACAACTAGGTAAATACAACTAGGTAAATACAACTAGGTAAATACAACTAAGTAAATACACACTTACAAACATTCATTCATGCCATCAATTCTCACATTCCTTCACCTCCTCACTCTTTCATCCTTTCCTTCCTTCCATCCTTCCATCCTTCCTTCTTTTCTTCCTTCCTTCCTTCCTCCTTCTTCACTCACCTCCATGAAGACAAATTGACAGTCTGAGGTACAGGACAGCTCAAAAGTGAAGGAGATCCGCCCAACCTCCATCAGCCTGCCACCCACAAACCCTTCACGCCCACGGAACCCCCACACCTGAGGCAGAAAGTAGGTTAGAGAAAGTGTGTTAGTTAGTTAATCAAGTCTAGCTGGATGGGTGTACGCTAAAAGGTGTTAGGAAGGTAAGGTGTTAGTTAATTCAAAAAAATTCATTATATATTTAATCTTCAAACTCTATTCATATGTGATATTATTTCTGTAAGGTTGAAAAAATTAATTTTAAAAAATTTCATAGTGGAGCAAGGCATGAAATCCACTTTGAACCAACATCCACATCTTGAAATCCACATAGCACTCACTCATCCACTTATCCATCCACTCATCCATCCACTCATCCATCTATTCACCCACTCATTCATCCTCTCACCCACTCACTCACTCATTCACTCATCCACCCACTCACCCACCTTCAGACTCAAGACCAGGTAAGCATCATCTACATTTCCTCTCTTTGTGCGGATGTGGTCACCCGCCTCTTGCCATCCGTTCGGGTTACTGCATCCAACGTCTAGGGAGAGAATGTTAGCGATGGATGTTAGAAATGGATGTTAGAAATGGATGTTAGAAATGGATGTTAGAGAAGAATGTTAGAAATGTATGTTAGAAATGGATGTTAGAAATGGATGTTAGAAATGGATGTCAGAAATGGATGTTAGAAATGGATGTTAGAAACGGATGTTAGAGATAGATGTTAGAGATGGATGTTAGAAATGGATGTTAGAAATGAATGTTAGAAATGGATGTTAAAGATGGATGTTAAAAATGGATGTTAGAAATGGATGTTAGAAATGGATGTTAGTAATGGATGTTAGTAATGAATGTTAGAAATGGATGTTAGAAATGGATGTTAGAAATGGATGTTAGTAATGGATGTTAGTAATGAATGTTAGAAATGGATGTTAGAAATGGATGTTAGTAATGAATGTTAGCAATGGATGTTAGCGATTAATGTTAGCGATGAATATTCAATGATATGCGCCACAATTCTTTTACACACACATGCACACACACACACGCACACACTCACCATCATAAGACATGCAGGTGGAAGCCATGTTGGGGGGTAGGGTGGTCCACCACTGGTACTGGTAGCCATAGTTGGGGGCTGTGTTGGGGGGGCAGGCCTGGCAGGGTGACATACCATCCCCAAAGTGGTTGCGGTCGCAGAACACACACCCTGCCAATAAAATACACTATACTATACACCCTAGACACCCTATACACACCCTGCCGATGCAACACCCTATACCAGGGGTGGCCAACCTTTTACATAATGGGTCAACTTTATGTCATACGGTTTCAGATGCGCTATAAATCTCTTGTACCCCCCTATGAGTAGGCTTACTTGATTATTATCACAAGGATGCAATGCGCCACTTCTAATCATGCAATGCGCCACGTTTGGTGCATGCGCCATAGGTTGGCCACCCCTGCCCTATACTATACACCCTATACACCCTATACACCCTATACATACCCTATACACACCCTGCCGATGCAACACACTACACTAGACAGGTTACTCCACACCCTACCGTCACCCCATACACATCCCCTACACACCCTGGTAGTTCATAGACACACACACACAC